>CM076572.1:1393444011-1393566034 GCA_034641835.2 Pinus albicaulis | reverse complement strand
CGACAGTCACCCCCACACTTCCCAGCTCATCTCTGCACTGAGTGAACTTCGTGAGGTATTTGGCGATACCGTCGCCTTTCTCCATCTTGATGTTCCTGAGCTTATCTTTGAGCGCCAGCTTCCTTTGGTCGCTCTTACTCTGGAATAGATCCGTCAAAGCTTTCCACATTAAATATGGAGAAGCCTTTCCATGCAGGCTGGATACAATATGATCCTTGACGCCCTCCAACAAGATCCTTCGACATTTCGCCATCTTCTTTTGCCATGCTTCGACTTCAGCAGGATCAGTGGGCTTTTGGACATCCGTATCTACGAACTCCTTAAGACCATTATCTTCTAATACTGCCTCCATGCGATCCTTCCATGCAACATAATTCGAACTGCCTTCAAGAGCATATTCGAGTCGCAAACCGTTGAAAGACATTTTCAACACCGGCACCAAGAAAACAAAACTGCTGCAAAATTCGAATTCCAACTCAAAGCTCAACCGCTCTAGATCTGTGAGAACAAATTATTTCTAGCACAGAGATTGACTGCAAGGGGCATTTACCAGACCTTTCACTTTCCGAAGAAAGATGAATCCGGAGGCTACCTGGCCCTCATGCAGACTCTGTCTACCAAAATAAGTTTGTAATCACTGTGATGATCAATCTCTGCTTCAATAGCTTTGATACCATGTAGAAATTTTCTGAATAATGATTAATTATCCACCGAGACTATCCTGATCACATACAATTTGAATTTATATGCAACACATAATCTCTTCCACTCAGATCATCAAACATGCAGAAATAAAATCAAGTGATAACACATCAAATCATCATACACATTAACACAGTATGTATGGGGAAAGCTTATAGCTGAAAACCCCGCAGCTATTGTGTATATTATAATGGAGAAATCATGTAACAAACTCAGTATAATACTCCTCACAAGTACTCAGTACTTTCTCATGAAGTTACACACAAACTAGCTCAGTTTTGAACAGGTTACTGGTTCAAAACTCACCGCCAATTGCCTTGCCTCTATTGCGCAATCCAGGCCTGTCTATATATAGATCCAAGGTTCGAATCTCCTTGGCTTGACAGCGCAATCATCATGGGCAATTCCTCCAAGTGTGGTGCAAATCTCATGCACAACCGATGTCGCCACTGATAGCTAACTCCACCCTTTCATCTACCTCTTTCACTGGTCTCCACTGAACTGATCATGCACTGTAGTGAACTGATGTGTTCTTGAGTTGAACAATGAGTTACTAATTAATGAATTAAATAATATTTAATTCACTCCACTCATAACTAATTGATTAGCTAGTTAAACTAATCTCAATCAGTTCAACTAAAATAAACAGAACACAACTCCACTAGCTGTCTCATTAACTCCACCAAACTTCTGCCACTGAAGTCCTAACTGAAGTCAACCATGCATGTGCCATCAAAACCTTGGGAACCACGTGATTCCTCTGTCAGATGCATGAGCCACTTCTGTAGCTCGAACTGAAGTGCTCCAAGAGAGTAAACTGAAGTTTATAGTCCAAATATTATTAAGGGTAAATAATATTTGACTTCCCTATTTTTAGGAGAGGTAGTCTAAAAATAGATATCGACCTCTTCGACCTATAGGTCACAAAAATAGAGTCCCATCTATTTTTTTCCAACATGACCAATGCTTCAAGAATCTCAAACTGGAATCCCCGAACCATGCTCCATATGTCTAAAAATAGACATAGTCTAAAAATAGACTTTGCGCCAGAATTTGCTTGCGGGCCCACTTAGTGAAGGCGACTTCATTTCACTAAGCTCCATCATCTTGCTGCATTCTCAACAAATTTTCCCATAATTAAATTAGAAGTAAATTATAATTCCATCACATAATAGCTTGTAAGTGTTGGGGCCCTTGTTTTGAATTTTGCATGAAGATAGATTTTGGGTTGTGGATCGGCACATGGAAGGTGCAACAACGGTAGGCAGCGGAGCTGCCAAGGTTGCGAAGGAGCAGGAGATAGGTGGAGAGGTTGGCGCAAAAAATTGCAGATGAAGGAAAGATGCGGCAAAGGACAGACAGTGGAACTCCTATTCAATAAGAAGAAGCCGAAAGCAACCAAGTGAGAACAGAGGAGAAACTAACAGTTGCATTGGCTAGTGAATAAATAAGCCGTCACCCAACAGCAAAAGGGGAGAGAGAGGTTAGAGTAGAATGAGGCCGAGGAGCAGACGCCATAGGAGAGCTCTATCCTGGTCTTGACATCATTGTATTTCTTGTGTCTACATAGATCTAGTGTTGCTGTAGTATCTCTCTCTGTTTGTTGGGACCTTTGTAATTGAATCTGGAAGCTCATTCTGTCAAGCGATGTAACACTTGATTTTGCTAAATGTTTATTAATATATCTGAAGGTTGCTGGTATATCACATGTCTTGAATGCGTTGCATGATTCCTGTAGTACTTTATAATTTTAATTGCTTATTATCTGCACGATGGTCTGAGAGATCCTCTATATACGGTGTTATGTATGCTTACGATTCTGTGTTAGCTTTGAGTTGCGGATCCATCTACTGATACCGGTCTGTTCCCCTCCTTCATGTGGTCATGGCACGCCTCGGGTGAGACTCTCTGCTCTTCAGAGTAGGGCAAAAATTCTGGCATGGTGCTAGACTACAACGGACTCCCTTGTTGGCCCAATCCCTGAACCTGGGTCTTGCCCACGAGACCTGTTTCCTCGCCAACAAATGGTTCCATTGCGGGGACCCAAACTTCATCAGGGGAACTAGATCATGGTATCAAGGATCTTCAAAGGAGAAATACAGAGATGGTGGGAAAACCACCTGGACCAGTTTATAACCCAGCAAGCTGAGCTGAGAAGCCAAAAAGAGAAGGCGATCAAAAATTTAGTTCTATTCTCTGATTCTGCCAGCGATACGTACGAGATATTCTAGGGAAAGTTCCCCAGCGAACTCTATAGATGGTTGCGGAGGCTGCAGACCAAAGTGACCAAGGACAAATCGTGGAAGATCAACCACAAGTGGGTGCACGGAGATCTGGTGGCCCTTCATCGGCTGGATACTGAGTTGAATCGATCCATAGATTTCTGGGTAGAATCTACCTTAGACGGGTATATTGTGGAGTTTGCAGCGGAGTGCTACCAGTCTTTCTCCAGAGCAGAAGCCATATTCCGATCTGGACTAAGAGGGAAGCTGCTGAAGGAAATTCCATTGTGGATTAAGGCCCTGATGGTGGACGAAGGTTTGAGGGAGTTCCAGAAATCAGGAATGGAAGCGTAAACCTCCAGTGCTGGGGGAAGGGCATGAGGGACAAATTATACAAGAAATGTGAAGAGGGGGAGTAGAGGAATGGATGTTGAAACCACAAGGAGGTTGAGGGAGCGACGTGCACATCGTAGGGTGCAGATCGCTGAAAGGTGGCGAGAGAGGGTGATGAGGGAGTTGGAACGACAAGGGAGTAGTCGGAAGGATAAAGAGGAGGTGCCTCAGAAGATAGTGGACATGGAAGGCTAGGTGGGTCCCCAGGAGATAGGAGGGACCGTTGAGGGAGTGCGGCAGGTGCATGGGAGCCCAGCCCAGAGGAAGAGAGAGACGATGTCTGACGAAGGAGATGCAGACACACGCCTCGAAGAAGATTCCAATGTCGAGTGGTACGTCGTGATGCAACAATTATTCCAAGAAAGGATGATATTCATATCTCTAGGTACTCCCCAAAGTTTGAATAGCACAGGTCCCTACCTTCCCCTAGTACTCTATAAACCCCTAAGTGATATTTTTGTTAAGTTAAAAGAGTTGAGTCGATTGAATAGCAGTCAGTTGTCAGCAGCCACACATGTTAGTAGTAGTATTGCCAGTGGTATACTTACACAACCAAGACCTGGAGGGTTCATTCTAGTTACACCTCCGCAAGCGAATATGGCGAGATCATTCACCCGGTACCTAGAATTTCCTGGGCGGGGTAATGACGATGTGGAACAGCACTGGTACCTCTGTGAAGCCATATGGAGGGCTAGGAAGATGCCAAATGCAGGAAAGCTGATCGAATTCCAAAACACGCTGAGAGAAAGGGCATTACGCTGGTTCATAAAGTGGTCAGAGGCCCACCAGAATCCAGTGATTGCAAATGTCAAGCGGGACTTTTTCAGAGAGTTTAAGCTACCCCAAACGGATCAACAAGGTCTGTCTGAACTATGGGAGATCAAGCAAAGAGAAGGAGAGACTGCGTGGGAGCTGATGCGTAGGTTCAAAGATGCGATCGGGAAACTTAGCTACCCGATCGACCTGAATCATCATAGGGACTTGTTCATCAAGGCTCTGCTTCCCTTGACGTGAACCCCCCTCACTCAGCAAAAGATCGACAAATTGCAGGATGCATTGGAACATGCTATGAAGATAGAGGAAATGGTGGCTACCCACAATAATACAAGGGAGGAGCAGCCTCGCAGGACCCATCCCTACTGGGACTGCAACATTAGATTTCCAATCTGACCGAAAAACTTAAGGAGATGTAGCCCATAAGATTAGCCAGGCCAAATGTCTAGTGCACACATTGCCTGGTAGAAGGACACGTGGCGACCGAGTGTCCTCTGTTGCGAAGTCAAGGAGTGGGGACCTCAACAATGGCAGTGCAGGGGGCTCCACCTATCAGAGGAGTTGCGCAGATAAACTTGCAAGGGTTCTATCCGCCGCAACAACAGTATACCGGGTTCCCAAATCAACTGACCCAAGCCGCAACAGACTATTGCGAAATTTTCCGAACAGTGGATCATCAACCTCAGATGTGTTCGATTTTACAGAAGTACTCCAATGTTTCAAACAACGTGTATTGTGAGTTCTGCGCTTCGATGACTCACAACACCGAACAGTGCAAAGCTTTAGATGCACTGGCAGATCGATTAGATCGGCCCTCCTACAGAGTGAATGAGGCTCCCAGAGGCCGAGGGGGCAGTATGAGGGGAGGTCGTACAGGAGGAAGGGGTCCACTGAGATGCTACAATTGCGATCAAGAGGGACATGTGGCCAGAGAATGTCCCCTACCCAGAAGACCGTGGTGTTCCTAGTGCCACGTGAACACACACGCGACCGAAGACTGTCTTGAACTTATCAAGAAATGGGAGGAAAGAGCAAGTCAGAGGGGCATGAATCTGGTGAACGCAGAACCTAGAGGGACAACGACTCCGGAAATGTAGAATGTAGCCATAGTTACGTGAGGAGGAAAGAAAACGGGGGAAGATGCACGTGAGAAGGATCCGATGAGGGCGATCGGGCCAGCATCCCCGAAACAACTGATCAGGCCGGAACTGCAAAAGAAATATTTTTAGGAGGCTATAGAAACTTTTGCCCAACTGGGGGGAGAAAAAGGTATTGAGTTACCTGTGAAGAAAGATACCAGAGAACAGAGCGCTACAGGGGCTCTGATTGAGGAATGGCTCCACCTATTTCTCAGAATTGTTGACAACGCTCCAATGTGGGAGCAACTCAATCATACCCTGGAGGAAGTGTTGCAGGGGAACACAGGAGCGGGGGAATCCCTCGGAACAACACCATAGTATGTACAGCGATTAAAGCAGAACAAAAGAAGAACGGGAAAAGGGTTCTGGTTAGACACGCAGGTTGCGGGCTTCTAGATCAGGGACACCACGCTCGATTTTGGATCTGACGTCAATATCCTACCTCGGAAGACTTGGGAAGCTTTAGGGCGACCACGGCTGACTTATTCACCGATCCAACTCAGGATGGCAAACTAGTATTGCATTGTGCCGATCGGCAGACTCGAAGAGGTCGAGGTAGACATCGTGGGGGTAAATACCTACACAGACTTCGAGGTAATAGATATTATGGGAGAAAAAGATCCATAACTTGCATTGCTAGGGATCAACTGGGCTTTTGAAAACTATGCCATCATTGATTTCAAGAAGGAGTTAATGATTTTTGAAGATGGGGAAGTTAGAGTCACTCAGCCTCTAGACCCATATCAAGGTCCGAGATATACAGAGAGAGTAGATAGTAGGGAAGATGCTCAACTATTGGAAAACCTCTATCAGATGACAGTAGTGAAGAGGGAGGATTACATTAACTCAACAACAACCAGCTCCGTAAGCTGGCGAAGTGTCCAGAGCTCGGAGCTGGGCTCAGAAATAGCTTGGGAGGACTGGCAGCAAGGTGGATATGAGACCAGCACAAGCAGATGCGCTAGTATTGCAAGAATCCATGGGATTGGGGCTGAGATAAGGGAATACCCCACCTTGTCCAATATGCAAGCAATAAATACCTTCACTTCAAAGGTAGAAGATAAGGTACCGGAGGAGCAAAGAATACCACTCTTGGACGTAGCGTTACAATCCACCTCAGCCAGGTGGTGGAAAAATCACCGCAACTCCCTGTTGCGGTGGAGTTGTGTTGTGGCGAATTTGAGGGCGCAGTTTAAAGAAGATGAAGGACCTCGAAGCAAGAGAAGGTACCACGGAAATTCTGATCCAAAAGACCATCTGAAATTATCTCAGGAGTAGTGGAGAAGTGTGGGATATCTGGAGGAGCTGTGGGTACATCAGTTTGTCCACTCCTTAGATACCATTCTGCAAGCCTGGTACTTGGAATAAGAGAGGAAGAGAGGGACCACTTCCTGGTCGGAGGTTGCAGACAAATTTGTTTAGCGCTGCTCATTTAAGGGGAAGATAGACCCGATATCTCAAACATTATAGGCCATAAGAGGAAAACTGTTTTTCCCTGATCAGGGCATAGACGAGAGGCCATTGGTGATGAACCCCGATGGCCGACATAAGTTGGCTTGCCAAAGGATTGATAGCGAGCCAGAAGATGACAGTATGGAGGATCTGAGGCACCTATACTTTGAAGAGACGGAAGGAGAGCGGAACATCAAAGAAGAGCCTACCACCAAAGGAATACATCTACTTCCGCTGAGGACTAAAAAGCTAAACATCGGCACGGAGGAAAAACCCAAACTGGCTACCGTTGGGGACTACTGGGACGAGGAGGTGACAAAGGAAATTTTTAGTCTCCTTAAGGAATACGAAGACCTATTCCCTTCGTCAGTTGCGGATTTGAAAGGGATCAAAGGGGATCTCGGGGAGATGAGGATTATATTGAAGCCGGACGCCAGGCCAGTGAAGCATCGACCATACCGGTTGAACCCGCGGATAAAGGAGAAAGTCAAACTAGAGATTGATAAAATTCTGAAGGCAGGCCTGATTTTCCCTATGGAAGAAGCAGAGTGGGTGAGTCCCATCGTCATTCAAAATAAGAAGGACAAATCAGAAATCCACGTCTGTGTGGACTACCAAAGTTTGAACAACGCCTGCATCCATGACCCATTCCCCACCCCATTTAGCGACAAAGTACTATATAATGTTGCGAGGAATGAGGCATAGACCTTCACTGATGGGTTCTCAAGATATCATCAGGTGCGCATCATGGAAGAGGACAAGATGAAGACGAATTTCACAACAGAGTGGGGGTCCTTTGCATATCACGTGATGCCATTTGGGTTGAAGAACGCACCTGCCGTGTTTTCTAGGATTGTCATAGCTGCCTTCCAGGAATATATTCATAAGTTCCCGGAAGTCTACATGGACGACTGGACAGTCTACAGCTCGCTGAAGGATCATGCCACCCTGCTACGCATAATGTTCGAACGGTGTCGGAAACTGCAGATTTTGTTGAACCTGAAAAAATGCATCTTTGGGGTTTTGTTCGGAACGCTCCTAGGACATATGGTGTGTATGCAAGGAGTCTGTGTTGACCCTACAAAGGTGGTAGTAATCATCAACTTGGAAGCCCCGGAAACCGTGAAGCAGTTGAGATCACTACTGGGGCACACAGGCTATTACAGGAGATTCATAAAAAACTATGCGAAGATAACTGCTCCTTTGGAGAAGTTACTACGGAAGTCAGAGGTGTTCCAGTGGACAGATGATTGCAGATTAGATCTTGACGCTTTAAAGGAGAAGCTGGCAACTGCGCCCATTCTGGTTTACCCAAATTGGGATAAGTAGTTCCATGTGCATATCGATGCTTCTGGTATTGCACTTGGGGCTGTCCTAGTGCAACCATGGGAGACGACAGTCGACCACCCAGTGTACTTTTCCAGCTGCAAGCTGTCTAATGCGGAGTGGAATTACACCACCATTGAGAGGGAGGCACTTGCCATGGTGTACTCACTCCAGAAGTTCTGCCACTACCTCCTAGGAGGTAAGTTCAAATTCTTCACTAATCACTATGCATTGAAATGCCTAGTCAATAAGCCAGTTTTGGAAGGACGGATATGTTGATGGCTCCTACTCTTTCAAGAGTTCACATTCGAAGTGATTGTCAAGCCCGAGAGGCTGAATGTCGGGACCAATCACTTATCCCGGTTGGAGATTGGAGAAAATGAGGGCTCTCTAGATGATCAGTTGCCTGATGCTGATCTTTTCTGGGTAGAAGCCATACCAGATTATTTGGCCGAAATCGCAACATACCTCACCACGGGGCAGTGTCCACAGCATTATACCCCGGTCTAGAAACGACAGCTAGTCGTCCAAGCTGCTGAATACCAACTGATTTCGGGGCAGTTGTATAAGTTGGGGCTCGATGAGATTCTACGGAGGTGTGTCCTCGACCATGAACGCGAAGCCGTTTTGTGGGAATGCCATAGCGGCATCGCGGGAGGACACGTGGGGGTGAAACCCACAGCCAGGAAAGTGCTACAAGCTGGACTATGGTGGCCAACTGTCCATGCTGACAGTAAATATTTTTCAAGAAATGCGATGTTTGTCAGAGGACAGGGAATCCCTCTCATAGAGACGAAATCCCACTCCATCTGGTGAATGTATTACAACCGTTCGAGAAGTGGGCTGTCAACTTTGTAGGCCCCATAGCACCTGTAGCCAGACATTCAAAGGCTCGGTACATCATCACTGCCACGGAATACCTAACCAGATGGGCCGAAGTAGCGGTGGTGATGGATTGTACAATAGAAACTAGAGCCCGGTTTATATTTGACAACATCATCAGCAGATTTGGCTACCCAATGAGCTTAACCAGTGATCAAGGTACACACTTCATTAAAGAAACGATCAAATCACTGCTGGACACCTATATGATACAACATCACAAAAGCAACTCGTACCACCCACAGGCCAATGGCACTGTCGAACCGTTTAACAAAATCCTTTAAAAAGGTTTGACAAAGATCTGCAATACAAAAAGGGATGATTGGGATGAACGTCTGCCAGCCGCCATGTGGGCCTACCGAAAAACAGTGAAGTGTTTGATGAATCAAACACCTTTCCAGCTGGTGTATGGCCGTGAAGCTGTGATTCCAGCCGAGTTCACCATACCAAGCCTTCTGATTGCCACATCCCTAAAGTTCTCGGAGGAGGAATGACTACAGGAACGCCTGCACGAATTACAGGAACTTGACGAGGCAAGGTTCCTTGTCGAGTTTCATCAAAAAGTTCAGAAAGATAGGAAAAAGGTGTGGCATGATCGACACATCAAGAGAAAAACATTCTAGGTTGGTGGCAAAGTTCTGTTATACGATAGCAAGTTTCAAAAATTTCCAGGGAAATTGCAGATGCACTGGTTGGGACCATACTACATTGTTGAAATCAAGGATTCTGGAGCAGTTCGGTTGGCTCAACTGGATGGTACTGTTTTACCTGGCTGGGTGAATGGCACACGCCTGAAGCCCTACCATGACTAAGTTTCTTTAGTTTTCTTTCAACAACTCTCGCAACTAAGAGAAATCAGTAGCATAGAGTAGTTGAATAACTCTCTTGCACTCGAGATGAGCGTAGGTAGTGTCACTTGTCCATAAATAGGTCGTCAATAACAACTGGGTTGCGGAGACTGCAACACAACTGATTTTGGTCGGGGAGGGTCACATCTAGCATGCCAGCCACGTAGGATAAGAAAACGTGTCAAGTGTCAGTCCCCATCATTTCGTCCAGTACTTGTGTCAATCCGTAGGATCGCCGGGATTTGCAAAATAAATTTCCATAATTAGAAGTAACCTTATAGTAATAATTTTTCCATAATTAGACATAACCTCAGCAGTCGCGTCCACCCATTTCCCCACACCACCATCAGCAGATGTCAGAACACACCTCAACAGGCAACTAATCACAGGATTATCGCCGCGGAGGAAGCCAACAAGAATTAATTAGTTATGGGGTCTCATCAACCTCACTCGTGTCGGTTAACTACATAGCCTGCATGCAGAAAAGAGCAAGAATGCCGAAGATTTTCGAGTTAGAAACATCTCAAGGAGTAAGGAAGGTCGTGAGCACAGAAGAACAGGGAAGGTTGCAGGAGGTAGAGAGCTAGGGGCGTAGAGGTGAAGCAGTGAAACAGGTGTACCAGTGCAGAGTGAAGATGGCTAGAACAATCCCATCAGTTGTCGAGCCTGAGATAGACGGAAGAATTGTAAAGACGGAGTCACTGGTCGGGAAATATGATAGTGCAACTCTGATAGACTCGGACCTCACAGACTGGTTCGAATTCCCGGCCATGAAGCGACAGATATATATGGAGGATTATCTAACGGAAGCCGGGACTCCTGCATCAAGAACACAGCCAGACTTCCGGGGCCTCCGACAATCCACACTACTGAATCTAAGAGAATTGCCGGTATTTGGCGCCACGGGCATTGCCATGCAGTGCACAAAACTCTTACTCAGTCGGATTTAGAACGGCTCATTGTGGTTGGGGAAGGAGATCCCCATACGCACAGAGAATATTCACCGGTTGACAGGATTATCACATGAAGGTCAGGAAGTCTCGACCGCGTTCCTGTTAGTATCAAAGTGGGCTAGGAAGGACGAAGAGCAGAACCTATACACCAAGTATGGTACACAGCGCGGAGGTAAGGGAGCCAGGATAGACCTGATTGCTCAGCCCAATGTTAAAGTTGCATGCTACCTCATCGCTAGAAAAATGATGAGGCACTATACGAAAGGAGAGTGCACCCCAGATACCATCGTGGTGGCAGAGCACTGTATCCAAGGAACACAACTCAATTGGTGTTCATTCATTCTCCACGAGTTGTTTGAGGCATGCGAGGACAACTATCGAAGAGCGACGGGATTCATATACGGGTACTTGATCATGGCCTTCACCATGTGGAAATGGTCCTTCCCCGGCAGGCGGACACCAGCTGAGATACTAGACAGCCAACCACTAGCAATGAAATACACTCCTTGGAGGGTATCCAGCAACCCAAGTTCGAAGGAGTCCATTGAAGAGGGATTCTGGGTTTGGTATGGTATGATGGTAGACGTGGTCACGAGCCAGCAACGAATACTGGGGGTTCTGTAGGACAAATATAGCGAACAGGTATGGTTCGGGGTCACACACAACTATACTCTCCTCAGGCCAAAAGGTGTGCTGGCGATGACTTTTGAAATGACGCCCCTAAAGATGCACATTGATGAAAACACCTTCCACTCAAAATTCTGCAGATGGCCAGGATTACAGATGGAGGTCTGGGAGGGGGAATATGTTTATGTATTCATAGGAATGATGGTTGTGTTGCTACCAGGAGAGACACTAGAGCAAACAGTAGCCAGGGTGACAAGACTACAACTGAATCCAGTCATCGATAAGCTAAATGACAAGGTACACAATCTCAATCGTACTGTTCAAAATATAACCAATGAGTCTCCTAAATTCCAAGCCTCCCAGTCTGCCTCCCTCCCCATCATGACTCCTATTTTCACCACGCTGCCTAATATTGTGTTTACTACACCATCCCTAGTGCCCACAATGCTGGTGCGAAAGTCAAAAGCTACAAATCCAGGTGTAGCGCCAAAAGCAAAGAAACCCAGGGTGGAAGTCTCCAGCTTCGTGGTTGACCTCACCGGCGAGGATCAGCCAGGACAGAGTAGCTGGGGAGTCCTGATCAGAGTAGAACCCCTCGTGGAGACCCCGGGAACTAGTGAGCTTCCACCCCCCAACCCAATTGTTCCACTGAACTTTCTGAACATTCATACTTCCACCACCTGCAATTACCAATTGCCACAATTCACCTTGTTCCGGGAACCTAACACCTCCACCCCATCCACTTCATCTGCCACCATGTCCGACCCCGTCATTAGCAGAGAGAGGAATAGTGGGGACCTCGGGACTAAAGTTAACTCGAGTACCACAAAAGTACCTGTGGTTAGCCAAACCCTACCCCCCCAAGTCACATTTACTGAACTTATCAACCAGGCAGAGCAAGCTATAAAATACAGAGCTTACCAACTTCCAGTGCAGACTCCAGAACAGCCAGCTCACTCGAACCCCCCGGACATAGGAGCAGCACCCGAATCACGGCCTGACGTCAACATGGGCGATTCTAGCAACCAGGCCAAGGATCCAACCCCACCGTCGTCAGCAACAGAACATTCGGCCAAGTCAGTAGCCAGCGGGCAACCATTACAGGCGAGACTTCCAGAGCAGGGTACGTTAGGAGGAGAAGGCATGGAAACATGAGGGATGTCCCAACTATTCCACTTCATACAGCGGGCAGCACAGGTGGCCGATGGACTCCACGCCAAACTTCAACAGAGATGTGAATATCAGCATCAACAACTCGTCGTGCTTACTAAAGAGCGTGATCAGCTGCGAACTGAGAAGTGGGGCCTGTAGCAAGAATTTGCGTAGGTGACTCGAACCTTTCGGGACATCTGGCCCACTGTAGCGGCCTACGACACCCAGGTACCACCACTGGAAGTCCTAGAAGATGTTGTGGGTGACCGAGCCATCCACGTCAAGGTAGCATGGGACAACCTTCAGTATGAGAACACTGAGCTCAAAGCAGCTCTAGTGGCCCGCCCAGCTTTGCCAGACCCCTAGGTCACTTATGCCAACCAGATAATAGCACGACAGGAACATGTTGAGAGAGTGCAAGAAGCCTTGAGTACTGCAGCCTCGAAAGCGTATGACCTACTGAAGGGTCTACAAGAACATACGACGGCCCTGAATCTCAAGACCCAACCCTTGTCTCTACAGCTTCAACAAATCAACCAAGAGATTCAGAATGCAAAGGACCCAGTCAGCCTTGATCCGTTATATGCCGCCGCAGACAGCCTAGAAGTCCAAATTCAGTAGACAGAGGCCAGTTCAGCAACGGCCAAGTAGGCCCTCTAGGAGCTTAGGCAGCCTGTCATGGCAAGTGCTCAGAAGATGCAACAACTAGTCGCTCAGGCCAGTACACAGGTCTCAACTATCTTTGGCAAGCTCCCGACTGAAGGAGGAGAGGAAGTCGTCACTCAAATCGTAGCCGCAACTGAACCAATTCTACAGGAGTGGCATAAGGTTGTAGCTTCCTTCCAGGAGCTCAAGGTCTCAGCCCTTGCAAAGGTTCCTGAGTTTGGGCCCTTGTTTGAGAAAAAAGAGGAGGGACGTCCGGTAGAACAGGAAGCGGGAACAATCAGAGCCATGGAGGTGGAGACGGTGATCTGCGATTGACTTGGGATGAGTCAAGAGACTGTGGTTAGGGCCTGTTGGGGCCCTTGTTTTGAATTTTGCCTGAAGATAGATTTTGGGTTGCGAATCGGCACGTGGCAGGCGCAACAATGATAGGCAGCGGAGCTGCCAAGGTTGCGAAGGAGCAGGAGATAGGTGGAGAGGTTGGTGCAGACAAGTGCAGATGAAGGAAAGCTGTGACAAAGGATAGACAATGGAACTCCTATTCAACAGGAATAAGCCAAAAGCAGCCGAGTGAGAACACAGGAGAAACTAACAATTGCGCTGGCTGGTGAATAAATAGGCCGTCACCCAGCAGCAAAAGGGTTAGAAGAAAAGGTAAGAGAGAAAGGCTAGAGTAGAACGAGGCCGAGGAGCAGACACCACATGAGAGCTCTGTCTTGGTCTCGAAATCATTGTATTTCCTGTGTCTCCATAGGTCTGTTATTGTTGTAGTATCTCTCTCTGTTCCGTGGGACCTTTGTAATTGGATCTGGAAGCTCATTTTGTCGAGCGATGTAACACTTGATTCTGCTGAATGGTTATTAATATATCTGAATTTTGCTGGTATATAGCATGTCTTGAATGCGTTGCATGATTCCTATAGTACTTTAAAATTTTAATTGTTTATTATCTGCATGATGGTCTAAGAGATCCTCTATATACGGTGTTATGTATGCGTACGATTCCACTTTAGCTTTGAGTTGCGGATCCATCTGTTGATACTTGTCTGTTCCCCTCCTTCATGTGGTCACGGTATGCCTCCGGTGAGACTCTCTGATCTTCGGAGTAGGGCAAAAATATCGTCGTGGTGCTAGACTACAGTGGACTCCCTTGTTGGCCCAATCCCTGAACCTGGGTCTTGCCCACGAGACTTGTTTCCTCGCCAACAGTAAGTGTTAACTGAGTTAGGAAGACTTAGTTATCTCAGGAAATTAGTGTTGGAGGTCAAACTAGAGGCATGTAGGGTGTCTCCTACTTTTTAGGAGACTTGGTTGAGTTATTTGTGAGTTGTAATTAGTTAACTCAATTACTTGAGTTAAAATAAGTTTAACTAGTTCTAACTTAGGAATGAGCTAGTGATAGGTCCAGTGAATTAAATCTAATTTAATCGACAAGTAGTGATCAATCAGTTAACTGATAAATCACTATAAATAGTTGTTGCATTTCAGTTCTAAGGAAGGCCCAGTTGAGATTGGGATTAAAGGGAAGATACCTATCAATTGTATAATTAGAAAACTGTATAGGTCATGCATGAGGTCATCAGGAAGCCTTGAATGTATTGCACAATCATTAATTGAGAATTTACTAATTAATAAGGGCTTAATTAGCCTAAGAATGCATAATCAAGGTTGTTTAGGAAGAGGTAAGAATGTGGTTAAATATTGGACCAAACTTGTTTAAATCGGTGCCAGATCATAGCAGGATCAGAGTGAGATAGTCAACAAAGTGCAAATGTTTCTTAGGAAGAGAAGGATCAAAGTGAGACAACCAGTGATCTAAAATGACTGTATTAGTTTTGTTGTGCTAAGGGTCTTTCAGTTTTAATAACATGTGCATAATTGGTTCATTAGTTTGCATAAGGATTAAGGAGTTTTTCCATGAATTATATATGAGCTTTAGTGAATTATGAGCATAAAATAAGCATAAATAATACTAAAAAACAATGTAAAACAAAGAAATAAGTCACCACATGAAGTTTACACAAGTAGCATGATGAAGCAATTCACCCCTCCTAGGCTACATCTGTTGGTCCAACTCCCAATGGCTTGTCCATCTTTCATTATGCTCAAAATTTTGCTATTACATGTAGTTATAGTGATCTAATGGTTTTTTCTCTGCACCAATGGCTTCATAATGCTCCAATTAGTCAAAAGTGACTCTTCATTCACTCAAAATGGTTGAAAATTGAGCCTCCTACACTCTTACCCAATATCTCCTAGGAAAACTTTGCTAAATGTGGAGAACTCCAGTTAACTAGAGTTAAATTAGGGCTGACCGCCAAATTTGGCGTGCCCCTATCTGCTTCGTCTATTTAGCCGCACATTAAACGTTACGGTTAGGGTGGTGGCCACATGCGCACCCCAACCATTAAGTGGCTTAACTGGAACACAATGGAATACAATTCAGAGTTAAATAACATACATATGTGAAGCGATAAAAAAACACTCTTTATAATAGAATTTAAATAACCCAAACACTTTACATACACACAAACTTCTTGCTGGAGGGATCCACCATACGTCGAACCGATTGCAAGCGACCGCAATCACCTGCCCGCAAATTTTATCTCTTTGCGAATTCACTAAACCACAAAACTTGTGAAGAGCGTTATTGGGCAAAGTCGACACATGGCTCCCCCTCGTCACATCGCATCCTTCGTCCTTCTCGCATCGCATCGCAACCCATTTAACATATCGTGCAAACTCTTAACGGTATCCTCTATTATCTGTGAAATGCGAAATCGTGATTCATCATCCACCATTGATCTGCTGCATGATCCGACGGCTCACGTTTGTCTCCACCAATTCATCGCATATCATTCTATCAGAATTGCAAAGTCATCAAGATCGTTCATCTTTCATCGTTAGATCTGAGATTTAATTGCGACTGTCTATTCCTCTCTCGGAATTCTTCTAATTATTTCTATCTTTAGTCGATTTCTCCTCATATGACATTGCTTTTTCGAACTGTTCGCGGCGCCGAAATCAGGAGGAAGAGAACTACGAACTATGCAACCATCCTAGTTTCAACCCAATCCTATAACTTTGAATTTTGAGAAAAAATTATGAACTCCTAATCATTCCTCGCCATTGGGAAGCTTTTGGACCCCAAAAGACTTGATTACCTGTTTAGTAGATGAGGGTACAACTCCCTCACCTTTTCAATATCCATCCATTTTTCCTTGCTTAGTTTAGTACCTTTGAGCCCAACTCGAAGGTAATCAACACTTCTCCTCTTTGATGCTCTTGTCCTCCTGTCAAGAATTATATCTTCTTTGAGCTCATCCAAAAATTCTTGGAGAAACTTTCAATAGAAGGTAGTTGAACATCACTTCCTTGATCATCAATCAAAAGAGGCTCATACAAGCATAAGTTTTCAACATTAACAACTGAATACATTTGCATGTACGAAGGAAAATCAAGTTGGAATGCATTATTACCAACTTGGGTTGCATTATTTCTTTGCTAATGTGCAACCATACCTCATCTCCCTCTTGAAACTTATGATCAACCCAGTGTTTGTCATGCCTTTCTTTGTATTTTATTTGACTTTTCTCAAGCTGTTCTTGAACTTGTTGATGTATCCTCTGAATTTTCTCAATGAACTTTCGAGCCTTATCAATATCACTATGGCCATCAATTGCAACATCCTTCCCAAAGATGAAGTCTAATGGCGATTTTGGCAAATACCCAAAGCATGCTTCAAAAGGTGAGGTTTGTGTTGAAGAGTGCTTTTCCCAGTTGTAAGTGTGCTGAATGTAATGTAGTTGTTCATCCCACAACTTAGGATGTTTGCTGCAATATCCTCTCAATAGATGCACAACTGTTCTATTCACCACTTCGGTTTGTCCATCTTTTTGTGGATGACAAGCGATACTCTTTTTCAATTTTGTGTCCATTATTCTCCATGGATTTGAACAAAAATTCCCAATGAACCTAGAATCCCTTTTACTAACAATAGAAGTGGGTAATCCAAAATGAACCCAAACATTTTGAAAATAAAGTTCAGTAGTATGTTCAACAGTAACAGTCTTCTTACATGGCATAAGTATACACATTTTACTGAATCTATCCACAACTACAAAAATATAATCATGTTGCTTTCTTGACATAGGTAGACCTCCAACAAAGTCCAGGGAGATGCTCTCCCATGGCCTTGATGGTATCAGTAGTGGTGTGTACAATCCAAGATTCCTATTACTAGGCTTACTTGTTGCACACATAGAACAACCTCTTATAAAACATGACACTCTATCTATCATGCGAGGCCAATAACAATACCTCTGTAGATGCGCATTGTTATGCTTACCCCAAAGTGTCCAGTAATAAGAGAAGAATGAGCTTCCCTCATGACACTTAGCCTCTCTCCTTTTGGAATACATAGCTTTCCCAAATGAAACAACAAATTGTTATGCATGTGATAATCTCTTTCTTTAACTTTATTCCCTTCACTCAAACTAGCATACACATCTTTGAAATCAACGTCATGTGCATATTGTTCTATGTAACTCTCATGTACAACTGAATCAATTTTGAGTAAAGTAGAAGCACTAATGATTGGTCTCGGAAGCATATATGCAACTTTATTAAATATATCTTTTATGTACCTTATAACCAAGTGAAATCATTGAAGAAATCCCATCCACTTGAAATGTCTTGATTGTTGCAATTTTGTTTGTGACAACAAGTGCTGTAATGGTTGGTGATCGGTGTGTACAATAGTTTCTTTACCCATCAAGTAGTGTTTCCACTTCTTGACACTTTGTACCAACGCATATAGTTATTTTTCATATGTAGGATAATTAGTCACAAAACCATTAAAATTTTATGAATGAAAGGCGATAGGCTTACCATGCTGCAAAAGGATTGCGCCGATGGCATAGTCACTAGCATCAGTTTGTATCTCGAATGTCTGTCCCAAATTTGGTAGTGAAAGGAATGGAGCTAAACTGATCTTGTATTTTAAAGCTTCGAAAGCTTGTTTCTGTTTGCCTCCCCATTGGAAGCCTTTATTCACACTTTTCATTGCATGCATAGGAGCTGCGATGGAAGAAAAGTTAGCAATAAATTTCCTCCAATATTGAGCTGCACCTAAGAAACTTCTTACCTCGGTAACTATTTTGGGTGTGGGCCAATTCACAACGGCCTCCACTTTAGAAGGATCAATCCTCAATTCCCCTCCTCCTACAATATGTCCCAAATAGACCAAAGAAGTCTTTCCAAACTCACATTTTGACATCTTAAGAAATAATTTATCTTTCTTCAAAATATCAAGCACTCTATTTACATGCAAGACATGATCTTCTCTTGCTTTTATGAAAATCAAAATGTCATCTCAGTACACAATAACAAAGTCATTAAGGAATGGTTGCAAAACATTATCCATAACCCGCATAAAATTTTTCAGTGCATTACATAAACCAAAAGGCATAACTAGCCACTCAAAGAGTCCTTGTTTGGTTTTGAATGCAGTTTTCCATATGTCACTTTTTGAAATTATTACTTGCTGATGTACACTTCGTAAATCTAACTTAGTGAAAAAAATTGCTTCTTTCAACTGATCAAGAAAATCATCTATTCTTGGGAGTGGGTAACGATTTTTTACTGTAATTTTGTTCAAATCTCGAAAATCTACACACATGCACCAAGTCCCATATTTCTTTGGTATCAAGACTATGGGTGAACCGCATAGTGAGGTGCTTGGCCTTAAGATACATTTATCCAACATCTCTTTGATTTGCCTCTTTATTTCAGTATTCTCCATTATCAACATGTGATACATACCAATGTTGGGAAGAGGACAATCCTATTGCAACTGAATCTCATGTTGAATTTCCCTTTTTGGAGGCAATCCTATTGGCTCCTGAAACATCTCACAATGCCCATTAACCACATCATATAATTCTGATTTCAACTTAGGATCACATCCCTCAAAAGATTCATGATTAATATCAGCTTTGGGCTTAACCATAAGAAGAACAAAATTCTTACTTGAATTTACCAGCCTCTTTACCTATCCAGCATTTACCAAAGCAATATTTGTCTTCTTGCGGTGTGCTCTAACAATGAACTCCTTGCCATCTTTGAATAAATGATACTTGTTCTCATGGCGATAGAATATCACTTTCCTGTCATACAAGTAAGGACTCCCTAATACAATACTATTTATGTCAAGCGGAACCACTTCTAATTCAATTGTGTCAACAAAGGTTGCAGTGATTGCAAACCTCAATATACATTTCCTTGTAACGTGTAGATTTGCATCCTTACAAATCCAACCCAATGGATATGGTTTTGGATGTGGTATGGTCTCAAAGTTAAGTTTTTTGACCAAGTCTTTGGAGATTAAGTTTTCTTGTGACCCATTGTCAAATAGTGTGTCAATCTTGGTATGCTTGGATATGACCCTCACATGAAACAGTTCTATTCTTTCTTCTTCATTTGGAGTGTTTATGTGACAGTTTTATGTACTAGTACTAGGTTTAGTTTCAATTTATTTTCCCTTCATGTTCTTCAATCCCATGGCTGTAATTTTAGTCTCATCACCTGAATCAGACCCTAAGTCATGTTGAGCTGTAGTAGCAGTTTTCTGTTTCCCTTTGTTATTGGGTTTCTTTGGCCCCAATTCTAGATGTAATTTCCAACAATGAGTTTCATCATGGCATTATTTTGAACAATGTTTACAAATCACTTTTTCTCCCTCTTTCTTAACATATGCATTTTTTTTTTTACCTTTTGGGGTTTTCTCCTTGGGTTTACCCTTAAAAGGTTTCTTCCTACCCTCTTCAGGAATGTTCTTCCCTTTGGCTTCTAGATGTGTGGCCTGAACACAAAATTCATCTAGACTGGTGGGGTTAAACATGAGAATAGTATGTTTTAGGTAGATATGTAAGCCTCTTATGTACTTTAGCAAAGTGTCTTGGCTTTGCAAATCCACCCCTAATAAAAGAGCTCTTCTCCTAAATTCATGGGTGTATTCTTGCACATTTTGTCCCTTTAATTGCCTAAAGTTCTGCCAATTCATGATAGCTTTTTTCATATGAGCTAATGGATAAAACTTTCGTTTAATAGCAACAATAAAATCTAACCATGATAGAATAATCTTACCATGTTTCTTGATTTCCTCCCGTGTCTTGGCTTCCCACCAAATAAGTGTTGCATCTTCCATTCTTAAAGAAGCTAATTGAATTTTGGTATCATCATCTTGAAGGTTCTGTATTCTTAAATAGACTTCCAATTGTCGAATCTAATTATCTAGCTTGTCTACATTTACTTCACCATTAAACATTGGCAATTCGAACTTAACATCAAGTTTTAATAAATGATATTTATCAATGCTCTTGGACTTGTGTGGCTGATGTACTAAAGAAGAGGTAGAAGATGATGATGATGGTGGTGGCTCTCCATTGCCTCCATTTCCTCCATTTCCCTTATTTGACTTGTCTTCATCATGTTGACCTCTTGAAGATCCTTTTCCTTCCTTTTGGATTTTAGATCCTTCTCCTTCTTGTCTCTCATTCCTTTCTGGATAAAGAATTCTAACCATCTCAGTCATGTCAAGAAATGCTTTCCTAAACACTCTCTTTCTTCTTCCTTAGGGTCAAATTCGTCATGAATATCTCCTTCCTCATGAGGCATGCTTAATGGAAATTCTGCTTCTTTAGGAGGTGAACTAGGTGGTGGAGATTGTGGCAATCTTGCTCTCCTTTGCTTTGGCTCCTTTTGAGACCCTCCTGCTTCCACCAGTTTGTCTTCTCCCATTTTGAGATTGAGTAAAACTTGCAAACAGTTAAACAATTCTTTGCATTAAACAACACCAGAGAAAAACTCTAGCTCTGATACCATTTGATCTAAAATGAATGTATTAGTTTTGTTTTACTAAGGGTCTTTCAGTTCTAATAACATGTGCATAATTGGTTCATTAGTTTGCATAAGGATTAAGGAGTTTTTCCATGAATTATAGATGAACTTTGGTGAATTAGAAGCATAAAATAAGCATACATAACACTGAATAGCAGTGTAAAATAGAGAAATAAGTCACCACATAAATTTTACATAGCAGGCATGATGAAGTAGTTCACCCCTCCTGGGCTACATCTGCTAGTCCAGCTCCCATTAGCTTATCCATATTTCATTATGCTCAAAATTTTTCTATTACATGTAGTTAGAATGCTCTAATGGATGTTTTCTCTGCACCAATGGCTTCAGAATTCTCCAATTAGTCAGAAATGACTCTTCATTCACTCAAAATGGTTGAAAATTGAGCCTCCTACACTTTTACCCAATATCTCCTAGGAAAAACCTGCTAAATGTGGAGAACTCCAGTTAACTAGAGTTAACTTAGGGATGACCGCCAAATTTGGTGTACCCCTATCTGCTTCACCTATTAAGCTGTGTATTAAATGTTATGGTTAGGGTGGTGGCCACATGGGCACCCCCAACCGTTAAGTGGCTTGACTAGAACACAATGGAATACAATTTGGAGTTAAATAACATACATACGTGAAGCGATCAAACAATGCTCTTTATTATAGAATACAAATAACCCAAAACACGTTACATACACATGAACTTCTTGCTGGAGGGACCCGCCATACGTCGAACAGATCGCAAGCAATCACAATCGCCTGCCCGCAACTTTTAACTCTTTGCAAATTCACTAAACCACAAAAATTGCGAAGTGCACTATGTTGAGAATTAACAAGATGATGAGCTTAGTGAAAATGAGACACCGTCACTAAGTGGGCTGCAGGCTATTTTTAGGTGCAAGTCTATTTTAGACATGGTGATCATATTTCAGAAGTTGCAATATGTTATTTGTGGATGGTTGGTCAAATTGGAAAAATAGATGAAATTATATTTTTAGAATATTGGGCGAAGTCTATTTATAGATCGTCGATCTAAAAATAGAAGTGTCGATTATTATTAGCTCTTAATAATAATCCGACAATAAACAACAACTTATTCTCTTGGAGCACTTAATTTCAATGCACAGATTTGGAAAATCAGTGGGCTGAAGGAATTACACAATTCCTAGGGTTTATTGGTGGTCAAGGCATGGAGGACTCAGTTAGAACTGAAGTGGCAAAGTTATGACAAAGTTGGAAGAGTAGTTCATTGAGTTGTTATTCAATTTAACTCAGTTATTGGAGTTAAACTCAGTTGAGCTAGTTGTATCTAGTCTAATTGAATGATACACTAGTGAGAGTGGAGTGAATTAATTAGTTAATTAATTCACAAATAATAACTCATTAATCAACTGAACAATACAACAGTTAACTATAGTGCATGTCAGTTCCAGTGGAGACCCAGTGGAGAGATAGGTGAAAGGGTAAGATGGACTATCTGTTGTGACTATAGTGATACATTGATTGCACCACACACACATTGGAGTTTCCAATGAGGATTGTGCAGTGCAAGCAAGGGTAATTCGAATTCATTCAGAGCTATTCTTCAGCAGGGATTGCGCAGTGGAGGCAAGCTAGCAGGTGGCAAGAAATCGGTGCATGGATTTGCATATTTCTTCTGATTAGTGTGTGACGATTGATTGTACTGAGAGCTTGATGTACTACGCTTTGTATGAGATTGTTACATGATCTCCATGATAAATAATATATGATAGTTGGGGTTTTCAGCTTCAGGCTTTCCCGTTAAACAACTGTGTTATGTGCGATTGTTTTTATTGCTTCATGTGTTGGCAATTGATTTTAATTTCCGCAAAATATTAACAGTGGCAGGATTCTGTATTTAGCAAAAAGTTAAATATTGTTAGATTAGGAGAATCTGGATATATACATGTATCTTGTATATAATTTCTACATGGTATCATAGAAGTGTTAATTCTTGAAGATTGCAATTGTGAAGAATTGCTGAGTTTGTGCTGGTGGACAATTCGAATTTGTTGCATAAAATTCTTGGTGCAACAGTTGAGTATACATTGAAATGTCTTTCAATGGGTTGCGATTGGAGTATGCCCTTGACGGGAGCTCGAATTACATAGCCTGGAAGGATAGGATGGAGGTGGTGCTGGAGGATAGTGGACTGAAGGAGTTCATCGATAGTGATGTTCCTAAGCCGGGATCTAGCGATGTTGCATTACTTGACGCATGGCAAAAGAATTCTGTTGGAAGGTGTGAAGGACCATATTGTGTCTAGCCTTCACGGGAAAGCCACTCCATTTTTAATGTGGAAGGCTTTGACAATTTTTTTCCAAAGCAGCAGTGACCAGAGGAAGTTGGCGCTCAAAGATAAGCTCAGAAAAATAAAAATGGAGAAGGGCGACAGTATTCCAAAATATCTCACAAAGTTTGTCCACTGTAGAGATGAACTGGGAAGTGTGGGGATTATTGTTGATGATGAAGACTTGGTGAGCTTGGCTCTCCTTGGGCTTTCAAAGAGTTGGCATAGCTACGAAGACTCTGTCAATGGACAGGAGAAACTGCCGGGATGGGAGAAAATTTGGTCGGATCTTGTGCAAGAGGAGATAAGGCGAGGTACCAGGGATGGCTCTTCATCGAAGAATGAAGATCAAGAGAATTGCGCTTTGGCTGCCAAAGCAAGGAAAGGGAAGAGGAAGAAATTTCCTTCAAAATCTGAAGCTAAAGGAAAGAAGCAGGATTTTTCCAAGGTGAAGTGTTTTCACTGTCACGAACATGGGCATTTCACCACTAACTGCCCACAGAAGAAGAAGAACAAGAAGGTTGTTGCAGCTGCTGCTAGAGAGGCCTTAGCCTCGCAATTTGAACTTTATTTCTCTTTGATCGCATGCTTGGTTTCAAGCTATATGGGATCGGTGTGGTATCTTGATAGTGGTGCATCTTTCCATATGATTGGAGACAAGGAGTTGTTTAGTGGCTTGGAGGAGAAGGACCTTCAAATGCATATAGAGATGGGTGACAATGGTTGATACACTGCGATCGACATTGGGACCATTACCTTTGAGAGGGAGTTCGGTAATCCATTCTTGTTGAAAGATGTTATGCATGTTCTAGGTCTGAAGAAGAACTTGGTCTCGGTCGCAATGTTGGAAGACAAAGGTTATGACATTGTTTTTAGCGATGGAAAATCTTTCCTGCGACATAAAACAACGGGTCAAACCAAAAGGATAGGGATTTGAGTTAAGAATCTCTACAAGCTGTAGGTAGATGGCTGCGCTGCAATGGTGGGAAAAGCAGAAGACGTGGTGAGCCGGGATGAGGGTGAATTATGGCATAGGAGATTGGGCCATCTTCACCATGGTGCTTTGAAGATTTTGCAATAGATTTCTACTGGACTTCCCAGGGGTACTCTTGCGCAGTCAGATTAGTGCAAGGGATGTACTATGGGTAAGTTTTTGAAGACCACCTTTCATGAGAAGGAGAACCGTGCTTCGATGATCCTTGAGAGAATTCACACAGACATGTGTGGACCTTTCTCGATTGCTTCAACAGAAAAACACATATATTATGTTATATTTGTTGATGACTATTCTCGTAGATGTTGGATCTTCTTCATGTAGAAGAAGAGTGAAACTTTCTCAAAGTTTTGTGAGTTTAAAGAATTGGTGGAGAAGGAGTCAGGGAAGCAAGTGAAAGCTCTATGGAGCGATAATGGTGGTGAATACATCTCGGGTGAATTCAAAGACTTTTGTAGCAAAGAAGGAATTCGAAGAGAACTCATAGCGCCTCATAACCCACAGCAAAATGGGGTCGTGGAGAGGCAAAATGGGGTTGTGGAGAGGAAGAACAAAACTATCGTGGGTGCTACATGAGCTATGCAGCATGACCAAGGCCTACCGATGCATTTGTGGGCGGAAGCATGCAATACTGCGGTTTATGTGCAAAATCGTTGTCCTCTTAGAGTACTGGGCATGCGTACACCTGAAGAAGCTTTTGATGGTAAGAAGCTCGATATTTCTCATTTGAAGATTTTTGGCTCATCTGTTTACATTCATGTGACAAAGGATGCCAGGAAGAAGCTGGAGCCGACTGCAGAAGTTGGGATATTTGTGGGGTACATAGAAACACCCCATAATTATCGTGTGTATTTTCCAGATAGTCATATGACTGTGGTGCGACAGGATATAAAATTCAATGAGGTGAAAGCCATGAATTTGTCGCTTGAGAGGGAGCTACACTTGCATGCAGAGGAGGAACTTCTTGTTCCCAAAGATGAGTCTCTCGATGTGGATCAGCCATAGGAGGAGATTCATGGAGTGGAGGATTCCACTCATGCAAAACCAAACATCAGACAAGGTAGAAAGCATACCACAGAAGCTGAGATACTGAAGCTTGATGCGACACAGAATGTAGGAGTCCCTACATCACAGCGCAGACAGAGACAGTTGCCTGACCGATTTACTGCATACATGGCTCTGATGAGCAAGTGTATTGTGACAAAGCCATCTTCTTTGGAAGAAGAAGTGCAAGAGCCCACATGGGTAGATGCCATGGTGGAGGAGTATGACTCCATTGTCAGAAACAGTGCTTGGGAGATTGTTCCAAGGCCTGTGGGTAAATTAGTTGTAGGATCAAGATGGATCTACAAGGTAAATCAAGTTGCTGATGGGAGCGCCGAGAAGTATAAGGCAAGATTTGTTTCTCGGGGCTTCTCACAGATCGAGGGGATTGATTATGAAGAAACCTTTGCACCTGTCGCATGGTATTCTTCCATATGAACCATCATTTCTCTCTCAGCGCAGATGGGTTGGCACATTCATCAAATGGATGTTAAGACTGCGCTCCTTAATGGGATCATTGAGGAAGAGGTGAACATTGAGTGGCCTGAAGGATTTGAGATCTATAGTAGCGAGTTGCATGTGTGCAGGCTCAAAAGAGCACTATATGGGCTGAAGCAAGCACCTCGTGCTTGGTACACATGGATCGACAGCTATTTCACTGGACTTGGCTTCACCAAGAGTGAGGCAGATGCAAACTTGTACCAAATTGTGGTGGAGGGTAAGCTTTTAATCATTGTTCTTTATGTTGATGATTCAATACTAACGGGTGATGAGTAGTTGATACACTCATGCAAGGCAGATCTTGCAAAGGAGTTTGAGATGAAGGATTTGGGCCTCCTTCATTATTTCCTTGGATTGGAAATATGGCAGCAGGAAGCTGAACTGTTTGTGTCTCAAGGAAAGTATGCCTGGGAGATACTGGAGAAGTTTCACATGCAAGGTTGCGAGCCTATCAACACTCCTCTTCTAGGAAATTGGAGGAAAGAGGATGCTACATCGACAGAGGTAGTGGATGCCATTTTTTATCGACATTTGGTGGGTTCGCTCATGTATTTAGTTAATACAAGACCAGACATAAGCTATGCGGTGAACTAGCTTTCACAAGCGATGGTTAAGCCTACCAAGATCTTTTGGAAGGCAGACAAGCATTTCCTGAGGTATCTCAGGGGCACATCTGAGTATGGCTTATGGTACAGACAAACGGATGAGGTGAAGTTGCATAGCTTCATAGATGCAGATTGGGCAGGTAGCCCAACAGACAGAAAGAGAACATTAGGAGGGATTTTCAGTATTGGATCTACATCATTTTCTTGGTACAACAGGAAGCAAAGATCCGTGGCACTCAGTTCAGCAGAAGCATAATACATGGTAGCAAGTCAAGCTGCATGTGAGGCTATCTTGAGGATGATCCTGGTTGGTTTGTTCGGTTCACATTTAGATCCTACAGTGATACATTGTGATAATTAGAGTTGCATTAAACTCTCGATTTATCCTGTGTTTCATGATAGATCTAAACATATTGATATTCGGTATCATCATATTAGAGATTGTGTGCAGCGAAAGATCATGTTGCTTCAGTACATTCCTACGGAAGATCAGGATGCAGATATTCTGACGAAGGCGCTCACCAGGAGCAAATTCGAATACCATAGAGGCAAGTTCAGGGTGAAGGATAATCCCTATCTTTTTGAGAGGGAGTGTTGAGATTCAACAAGATGATGAGCTTAGTGAAAATGAGTCGCCGTCACTAAGTGGGCCCGCAGGCTATTTTTAGGTGCAAGTATATTTTTAGACTATGTCTATTTTTAGACATGGTGATCATATTTCAAAAGTTGTAGGATGTTATTTGTAGATGGTTGGTCAAGTTGGAAAAATAGATGAAATTCTATTTTTAGAATATTGGGCGAAGTCTATTTATAGATAGTCGATCTAAAAATAGAAGTGTCGATTATTATTAGCTCTTAATAATAATCCCACAATAAACAACAACTTATTCTCTTGGTGCACTTAATTTTAGTGCACAGATTTGGAAAATCAGTGGGCTGAAGGAATTACGCAATTCCTAGGGTTTACTGGTGGTTCATGCATGGAGGACTCAGTTAGAACTAAAGTGGAAAAGTTATGACAAAGTTGGAAGAGTAGTTCATGGAGTTGTTATTCAGTTTAAATCAGTGATTGGAGTTAAACTCAGTTGAACTAGTTGTATCTAGTCTAACCGAACGATACACTAGTGAGAGTGGAGTGAATTAATTAGTTAATTAATTCACAAATAATAACTCATTAATCAATTGAACAACAGCAGTTAACTACAGTGCATGTTAGTTCCAGTAAAGACCCAGTGGAGAGATAGGTGAAAGGGTAAGATGGACTATCTGTTGTGACTATAGTGATGCATTTATTGCACCACACACACATTGGAGTTGCCAATGAGGATTGCGTAGTGCAAGCAAGGGTAATTCGAATTCATTCAGAGCTATTCTTCAACAGGGATTGCGCAGTGGAGGCAGGCTAGCAGGTGGCAAGAAATTGGTGCATGGATTTGCAGATTTCTTTTGATTAGTGTGTGACGATTGATTGTATTAAGAGTTTGATGTACTAAGCTTTGTATGAGATTGTTACATGATCTCCATGATATATAATATATGATAGTTGGGGTTTTTAGCTTCAGGCTTTCTCGTTAAATAATTGTGTTATGTGCGATTGTTTTTATTGCTTCATGTGTTTGCAATTGATTTTAATTTCCACAAAAGATTAACAGTGGAAGGATTCTGTATTTAGCAAGAAGATAAATATTGTTAGATCAGGAGAATCTGGATATATACATGCATCTTGTATATAATTTCTACACGCTATTGCGCAAAGCTGCATGTGGCTCCCCCTCGTCACATTGCATCCTTCGTCCTTCTCGCATTGCATTGCAACCCATTTAACATATCGTGCGAACTCTTAACGGTATCTGCTATTATTTGCGAAATGCAAAATCGTGATTCATCATCCACCGTTGATCTATTGCAAGACCCAACAACTCACGTTTGTCTCCGCCAATTTATCACATATCTGATCTGTTATACTTGTGAAGTCATCACGACCGTTCATCTTTTGCCCTTAGATCTGCGATTTAGTCGTGACCATCCGTTCCTCTCTCGGAATTATTCTAAGAATTTCTGTCTTTAGTCGATTGCTCTTCATACAACATCGATTTTTCGAACCTTTCGCGGTGTCAGAATCAGGAAGACGAGAACTACACAACCGTCCTGGTTTCAACCCAATCCTGTAACTTTGAATTTTGAGCAAAATTTATGAACTCCTAATTAGTCAGCATAGTGAGAGGTTTCTCAGGAAGGGAAATAACATTGTATTGTTTCATTTTCTTGACTTTATGCAATATACATATAACAGTGTTTTTGGAAGTTTCTTTCCCTAGATACTTCTTGTGTTGTGCAATTGATATTTCTTTCTCTTACTTGTTTATGTGATTGTGCGATTGAAATTGGTTTCCGCAATTTGTAGAAGTGATTCAGTATTTTGTTTTAGTACATTACAAAATTAGTTGAATCCATTTAGATAATTTCTACATGGTATCAGAGCAGGAATCACAATAGAAGATAAGAACCAGAGTTTGTTTTGAACAGGTACATCGAATTTGCAGATTTATTCTTCAGGACCTACAACAGATCAAGATGTCTTTCAATGGCTTGAGACTCGAATATGCCCTTGATGGAAATTCAAATTACATAGTATGGAAGGACATGATGGAGGCAATGTTGGAGGACAACGGATTGAAGGAATTCATAGATAGTGATATTCCGAAGCCTGCAACAACAAATGCCCAAAATCTTGATGCATGGAAGAAGAATGTAGCAAAGGCGAGAAGGATTATGTTAGGAGTTTGAGATATTATTGTCTCGAAACTCCATGGAAATGCAACTGCATATGCTATGTGGAAAGCCTTAACATATCTGTTTCAGAATAACAATGACCATAGGAAGCTAGCACTAAAAGAGAAGCTCAGAAAATCAAGTTGGAGGAGGGTGAGACAATACCAAAATACTTGGTGAAGTTCAATCAATGTCGAGATGAGCTTGGAAGTGTTGGTGTGGCAGTAGCCAGGATGATTTGGTGATCCTAGCACTTCTAGGCCTTCCCAATATTTGTTGCATGTCAGTTCTAAGGAAGGCTCAGTTGGGATTGGGGTTAAAGGGAAGATAACTATGAGTTGTATAATTAGAAAATTGTACAAGTCATGCATGAGGTCATCAAGAAGCCTTCAATGTATTGTGCAATCATTAAGGGAGTTTACTAATTAATATGGGCTCAATTAGCCCAAGAATGCATAAGCAAGGCTAGTAAGGCAGAGGCAAGCAGGTGTTTAAATATTAGACCAAAATTACTTAGATCGGTGCTAGATTAGAGCGGGATCAAAGTGAGACAGTTAGCAGAGTGTAGAGGTTTCTCAAGAAGGGAAATAACATTATATTGTTTCATGTTCTTGAATTTATGCAAGATAAATGTAGCGGGTTTTTGAGAAGTTGATTTCCCCAGATACATCTTGCATTGTGTGATTGATATTTCTTTCTCTTACTTGTTTATGTGATTGTGTGATCGAAATTGGTTTCCGTTGTTTGTAGAAGTGATTGAGTATTTTGTTTTAGTACATTACTAGATCATTTAAACCCATTTAGATAATTTATACACTTGATTAGACTTAATTTTTTTAACCATGGTGGATCAACAACTTGTTGGATTAATTTGGGGGAGGCCTAGGATCAAACCTATCAGCTAGCATCATAACACTAAGAGTATATCCAACAATCTGCAAGCCATATATACCAATAACGTATGACTTAGCAAGAGCTGAGACTCTGTGTGGTGGGGGAGCCTACTCCTTAATACTTATCACAATGGGCCAAACATATCCCTTGGATATGAACCGAGGTAAGTGGGATAAACAAACCATGCTCCCAACAACCATGCTCCCAACCACTTGAACTACTAAGATGGGACCCCACTTGACTAGATTTGTTGGTACCTGATATTATTATTAGCTAAGATAATTCCTAATGTGTGGATGACCTAGCTTTGTTGATGGATATACTTTTACTATATTTATGCTTAAACTTTTGGGGTTGACATGATCTTTTATTAATGTTTGTTGTGACAATATGTACCATTTAAAAGATTTTGAGACATACTTAATGCTACTAGATATTATGGTTGGGTGCATAAACTTATGATTTGAACTTGTGCTAGACATATATGATCTGCATTATTGAATTTATATATCTTTGCAAAACTATTGATGATCCACCCTTTCTGACAAGCAAAAATTGCATGTATATTGACTCCAAGGTGAGGTTATTGCATGTATATTGCATGTATATGGATCGAAGTTGGGGTTAGGAAACCTATGCCTCAATTTGGATATTATGCTGCAAACATGTAGCTATGGTTTATATTTGCTTTAGAGAATGTTATTTTCTATGTGTGTCTCTAGATATGTGTATATACATGGATCAATATTACTAATTAAGCTTATGTATGAGTAAGGGAAATATGAAGGGGGTGTGACATATGTATTGTTGGAAGAGGGGGAACAACTTCCTACTCCTAACCAGCTAACAACTCCCCCCATGTAATAGGATAGAGAACTTAGGTACTCACCCAAAAGGTTATATGTTGCCATGAAGGTGGGTTGTAAATGACCATTAGTCTTTTACTAGGACTAAATAGGATATTGCTAAAAAAGTATTGTTGCATTAATTCCCTCTCCATATAAATGTGTACTTGAAGGATTGGAGTGAACATGGCCTCACCCTTTATACATGTTAAGGGTTGGAGTGATCATGGCTTCACCCATAATATTAATTGTATTGGTCAATATTTACCATTTTGAGATAAGGTATCATTTACATTCATGAGATTTGGAAATGATATTTTAAATAATAAAAGTGCATTCATGAAATTATTACTTGTACATGTAGAATGCACCCATTTAAAACAAGGGATATGTTTGAAAAATGATTTTAAAAAGCGGAAAATATGCACTAATAACATGTAAGCAATAAAAAAAGTATTAACTTTGTAGTTTAGATTTTTAAAAAATGGTAATATTATGTGTTACCATATGTAAGTTTGAAAAGATAGAAGGAAAAGTGGATGATTAAAAATAGTAAAAAATAGTTGAAAGAGTAAAAATAGTGATTTTTTTCTCAAAAGAAATAAAATAAAAAAATATTAATAAAAATAAAAATTACATTTTGTATACCTACCATGTATGCAATCCTTATCCCAAATATTTACGGTACATAATTCAAAACAGGGCACGCAGGCTTGCTGAATAGCCCCATGAATAGGCACCACAAAAAAAACCGTAAATAGGCAAACATTACATTAAAAAAACCGATACCCTGTAAGGTGCAGAGGCAAGGCTTGAAGGCACCGAAAGGAGAAAAAATAAGCGACATCATCCAAAGAAAATTCAGGCAACCCCATCACCAGAACCTGCGAGAAAACGTCGGAAAAAGAAAAAAAATATGAAAAAATCCCGCAGAGCAGACCGCACCAACCAAAAAAGAAACCACCGGGAAACTAGGAAGAAAATCCCACTGGTTTGGGTAGTTGCCGCTAGGGCTTCCTTCAAGCACCGAAATGAGGTCTCTAGCCAACCCCAACAAAGCCAATGAATAATAGACATAATAGTTAATTGGAGATTAGAAATTATGGAGGAAAGTTGAAAGTTGCATAAATATTATAAAAGAAGATAAAGTTTGGCCACGAGAGGCACCTTATCCACCCTGATGCTAGAAGAATGTGGCAATGGAGTATTTAGTAAAGAGTTCAGTCTAACTTTGCTTGAATATTTATCATGGTTGGTTCTATTTGTAGTTGGGATTCCATATTTCTCATATGAAGAGCTCCACAATACAATGGTGAAGAGGGTAGAGCCCTCTAATAATTATTATTTTGTAAACACCCTAATGTAGCTCTTACAACTTAGAGATTATGTGGGAAGAATAACATTTTTGAGAGATAGTAGGGTGTTGAAGTGATAAACATAATTAAATTGGAAATAAGATAAATTGAAATTAATTCTGGAATAAACTTGAGTTGAACACTTAATAAGAAGGATATACAATTATTTAATAAAAAAATCTAGTATTTTCAAAATACATAAAAGTATTCATATATTTATTATTATTCATAAATTCTCTTTTTAAAGTATAAATATTTTATAATTCTTAATTTTTTTTGTAAGCTTATATTGTATTACTTCATAAAATAAAAGTTTCCAGTACATTAATCATCCAACCATTGTCAACGTTCTTTATGGGATATGGTCTCAATTTGTCAAATGGTAAATCATATATTTTTTACTACGTGCATATAAAATAATTAGTCTAAAATTGCAAGAGTTTTAATATCTGTACCATAACTAGAGTATATATTGCATAATAAAAATACAAAAAACTACTAGCAATCATTTAACAACTAGGATTCATAAGAAGTAATAGGTGCCATATATTTTTGTCTAGATCTTGGAGGAGCGAAGGCAGTGGAAATGCATGGGATATGACGCTCAATTTGAGCCTGAAGAGCACCCATTCTCTCTATATAGAATTGTTGATTTGTTTTTTTCTCATTTCACATCCTCAAGGCACGCAAAAACATTGTACGTATCGGCATGTCACTTAGTAAGGACCCTTCCTAGTAATTTTTTCATTTTCCAATAGAGGGATAAGGCTCGGAACTACTTTTTTTTTTTTTTTTTTTCTATCCTTGGTGTGGCGAAGGTCAGGAATCCATTTCCCAATTTATCCATTGGCTTAGAATTAGAGACGATAGGCATGTATCTTGCTAACGTAGCCTCCAGGTGATGGGTTTCACAACAAGTTTGCGGGGGGGGGAGCCAAATGGAAGGTCTTATCAGCCTCCTACGTTTGTTGTTGGGCTTGGTTGTGGCCATAGGGGTCTCAACCTCCCCCCCTGCTACCTACTCCTCATGCATTGACGCTACATATAGACAAAATGATAATGATTTTGGGGTTCAACACAGGGCTGGATAAAAGAGGGGAATTGGCAAGAATAAGACAGATGGACAAGCAACAACTGGAAAGGGAGGGAAATTCCCAAAGGAGGCTTGACACTACTCAATCAAGGTGGAAACCAAAAACCCAAAATTGTAATAAATAGATACAGATAGAACCGAACAAATAATACTAAGAATCAACCCTATCACTGGTAAAGGGCCTCGTTGCACCTATTTTGTCACAAGTCCAAGAAAGTAGTTGTACAAAATTGTTCAACATTCATAATAATCATCCAACCGTTTCTTATGTCATTCTAAACCCAATTTTTGAAAATTTTAATGTCAATGATAATATTACGATTGTTTCATTATGTAACAACCTAGGTAAACCTATGATTTTGGCAACGAATTTCGTCTTAGGAGGTTTTTCGTCTCACCGAATTATGTGTTTCTAAACATGGATAATCGAAAAAGTTTTCCCCTCCATCTTAAACCCAAAACCTATGGTGGAATTCATTGACAAAGTCCTAGGCGAGTCCTCGTTTTATATCAAGTCTTTGTAAAAGTGGTTTGGGAATAATTTAAGCTATTTGGATAAATTATTTTATTATAGATCACTTGGTTTACTAGATCAAATTGTCTCGCAAAATTTGGTAATTATTTTGAGGGTCTAAAAAAAATGGGTATTCACCCTTTGAGGGTTAAATTATTGTAATTATTTGATGTAAACAATATTTTAGTGCATGGTTCCTCATTTTTAGACACCATGGCCAGAATATTTGAGGGTGGAAAAATAATTAATCCCCTTGTGTGTCAATTAATTAATTTTTTTCTGGAAAAAATAAAATTAAATCTTAAGCCAACAAATTAATTAATTTAGAGTAAAAAAAATAATTATAGAGAAATTAATTTCTCCAAGTGGAAAATGACAAAAAAAAAATCATGGGTCAAAAATAAGTTAATTTTTGGAGGCCCCCCACTAAGACAAAAATGGATTTTTTAATAAAAGTTAAGCCCTTGGACCTTGTTGGTTAAGTCAAAGTCAAATTTTTGAGGAATTTAATCCAAAAAATCAATTTTTTGGATTAATAAAAAATGGTTTTGATGAGAAATTCGAAAATTCCTCAATTATTATTATTATTATTATTTTTTAATTTTTATTTTTTCCGATGACAGAGATTAAAAGATGTTCAACTATTTATCGACGGTCGAGATTATTTTGACGGGGATCAAACCAACAAGCCGTTATTTTCCACTTGGAGGATTTATCTATAAATTAGAAGTCATTTGCTTCTCAAGTCATGATGAAAATTCTAACTTTGGTCTATATAATTTTGTAACGTTGGTTTTGTTCCATTTATTTGTTGGGAATGTTTGAAGTATCATAATAATAATACTTTGGGGTTCATTTCATGGTGTTCTTTTTTGATGATCTGTGGTACGTGTTGGTTATGTGATTTCCTATATCATGCTTCAATTTTTATAAACTTGTGTATTCATTTCTTAGCGATAACAACATTCTATTGGTATATTTTGGGTCTATCTTAGATGGTCCGATTCACCAAATGTTTAACAAGTTTGCTTGAAGAAATATATAGAGTTTCAGGTACATCAACCCTTGGGCTCCAAGTTCATAGTCTTTGGAGGAGAGCCGACCTTGTTTGGGCTCTCGGTAATTTTGTATTTTTTTCTTACTTTGCTAAGGTTATGGGAAATAACATAACTTTTGAAACACATTTGATCTATTGTCAGTATTCATGATTTAATAAAAAATGTTTCTTAAAAATATTTTATTTTCACAAGCATTGTATATGTAGAAAATCTCTAACACAACTATAATACCATGTAGAAATTATATCAGTGGACTCAATCCGATCATGTGATGTACTAAAACAAGATATTGAATCCTTCTACAATATTTGTGGAATATAAAATTCGATCGCTCAATCACATGCAAGTAAGAGAAAGAAGTAAATCAATACAAAACACTAGATATTCCTAGGGAAAGCAACTGCTCAAAACCCCTCCATATTTATTGTATAATCAACAAAGGAATCATGAAACAATACAATGTATTTGTGATCACCACAACCTCATACACTACCATTTGCTTCACACTGATCTAGGCAAAATTGGACAAACACATAGCCAATTATCAACCTACCCTCAGCCTACACTGCTTACGCAATCCCTAGAGAATTAAACCCCTATTAAATAGGAAATTTAGCCTTCCTTGATTGCACAATCCCTATGGAGCCTTCCTTTGACTTTATAACTGCACCTGGGCAATTCGCCAAAAATACAACTGATAGTTTGTACTTGTCTTTAACCTTTGTCTCAACTGGGTCTCCATCAGAATTGGCATGCATGCAACTATTAATAATGAATCATCAGTTACTTGGTTTATCACACTTATGAATTAAATCTATTTTAATTCACTTGATCTTCCACTAGCTCATCAATCAGTTAGAACTAGTTAAACTGATTTTAACTCAATTAATGTGAGTTAATTGATCCAACTCACACCATACTAGTGTTATAACTGCAACTGGGCCCTGTAAATAATAGAATAACTCTACATGCCTATCCTTTGACCCTCAACTCGAAATTATTGAGCTAAATAAGTCTATCACACTTAGTTAACTATTACAAGTTGTTATGAGATAAGATTAAAATTTAATTTTAATCTAATTAAGGATAATTAATTCAGAAGCCTCACATGGTAACCATTTCTGGGTGCCATTTTCTATATTTTGTTTCTGGATGCCAATTTCACTGTTTCTTGTTACAAATTTCAACACTCCCTCTCAACAAGAAAGGAATCAAGTCTCGATCTAGTACCTTTGAAATGTTCTTTAATGCAACACTTATCTAGTGTTGTTCGCACATGCAACTCTCCTAAAATTGAATAGCCTCCAAACAACTAAATCAATATAATGCATCTGTCATCAGAGTCTTATGAATGCTACTGGTTACTGCTCATGTCTACTGGACTCTCTGCGCTACTACTGACATCTACATCCATGCACTCAAAACTGCTGCCAACTCTGATCTGCGCTCTAGTATTCGACACCTGTCACTTTGATTTATGTCCTTCTAACATCTGACTGCATCAATCTAACCGATCCTTCCTTCTACTGTTGTACTGTGGGCTCCTCGTAGCCAGGTTCGATCCATGAGACACACCATCTCAATGGACCCTACCCAAATTTCTTCTTTGGATTAATTCTACACATCGCCCCACCTCACACCTAGAGGTATAGATGCATGTACTCCCTTTGCCCATCTGGCTTGAAATTTCCCCCTTTTGGAGGTCTCTGCTTGGGTGGACTCTTCCACTCGATCTCCTCTCTACTTCTCCAATTGTGGCTGCTCCACAATCTTCTGAGGTTGCATGTCGAGAGATAATTTCTCCCTCTCGACCACCAAGTCATTAACCACTGCTTTGCTCCTAAAAGCGTTGCAAGCATCCTCAACCTCGAGAGCATATAGGTTATTGACTCTTGAACCGATCTGTTTCACCTATCCTATGGCTATGTGTTTAAGGAAAAATTTACCTTTTCTAAACAACACCTCATAACGACAGTCTTCCAATATCGCTACAGAGACAAGATTTTTCCTTAGGCCTGGAACATACAAAACATATGCTAGTCTGAGAGGGGAGCCAGAGTCTCTCTGAAAGGTAACTGTACCTATCCCGGTCACGCTATACCTCTCGTCATCTACAAACTCGATGTTCTGTTGGAGGTCCTTCTCCTCCAAGTCACTGAAGAGATCTATATTACTTGTCATATGGAAAAAGGCACTGTTGTTTAGATACCACATGAATCCCATTGCAACATTGGCCATGCATGCAATGGGAGTAAAATCAATCTCGAACTGTGAAGCCAATGTGTCACCCGCTGCAGCTGAAGGCTCATTCTTTCTTGCCTTCTTCTATGGACAATTCGAAGCATAGTTCCCATACTCGTGACAGTGAAAACATATGATCTTGGAAAATTATCTATCGCCCTCTTTGCCTTGGGATTTATTTACCTTGGCCTTCTTTTGTTTTCCCACTAATGCACAATATTATTCTTTGTTCGTGTTGGAGGTTCTATCTCTAGTGCTCCGCCTTATCTCTTCTATTACCAAATCTGACCATAGTCGCTCCCAATCTGGTAACTTCTCCCTCCCATTCACAAAGTCCTGGTAACTATGCCAACTCTTGGGAAGGCCTATAAATCCTAGGCTCACCAAGTCATCATCGACTACGGTCACACCAAAAATTCCAAGCTCATCTCTACATTGAGTGAAATTTTCCAAGTATGTTGGTATCGTCTCTCCCTCCTCCTTCTTGATCTTTCTGATCTTTTCCTTCAACGCCAACTTCCTTTGGTCGTTGCTGTTCTGAAACAGATATGTCAAGGCATTCCACATAGCATATGGAGTCGCCTTCCCATGGAGACTCGAAACAATATGATCTCGAACTCCCTCTAATAATATCCTTCTCACCTTTGCTACCTTCTTTTTCCATGCATCAATAAGTTGGGCATCTTCTGCCGCGGCCTTGGGAATATCATTATCTATGAATTCCTTCAACCCATTGTCCTCCATCACTGTCTCCATCCTATCCTTCCATGCAATATAATTCGAACTGCCCTCGACTGCATATTCGAGTCTCAATCCATTGAAAGAAATCTTGATCTGCTTCTAGCTCCAAAGAAAGTATCTACAAATTTGAATACTGTTCAACACAAAATCAATTTCTTCTCCACTATTGTGATTCCTGACACTCTGATAGCATGTAGAAAATATCTAACACAACTATAATACCATGTAGAAATTATATCAATGGACTCAATCCAATCATGTAATGTACTAAAACAAGATACTGGATCCTTCTACAATATTTGTGGAATATAAATTTCGATCGCTCAATCACATGCAAGTAAGATAAAGAAGTAAATCAATACACAACATCGTATATTCCCGGGGAAAGCAACTGCTCAAAACCCCTCCATATTTATTGTATAATCAACCAAGGAATCATGAAACAATACAATGTATTTGTGATCACCACAACCTCATACACTCTAACAATTTCTTCACACTGATCTATGCAAAGTTGGAAAAATACATAGCCAATTATCATCCTACCCTCAACCTACCCTACTTAAGCAATCCCTAGAGAATTAAACCCCTCTTAAATAGGAAATTTTGCCTTCCTTGATTGCACAATCCCTATGGAGCCTTCCTCTAACTTTATAACTACACCTGGGTAGTTCGCCAAAAATACAACTGATAGTTTACTTGTCTTTAACCTTTGTCTCAACTGGGTCTCCATCAGAATTAACATGCATGCAACTATTAATAGTGAATCATCAGTTACTTGGTAGATCATTACTTGTGAATTAAATCTATTTTAATTCACTCGATCTTCCACTAGCTCATCAATCAGTTAGAACTAGTTAAACTGATTTTAATTCAATTAATGTGAGTTAATTGATCCCACTCACACCACACTAGTGCTACAACTACAACTGGAACCTGTAAATAATATAATCACTCTACATTCTTATCCTTTGACCCTCAACTCAAAATTCTTGAGCTAACTAAGTCTTTCACACTTAGTTAACTATTACAAGTTTTTATGAGATACAATTACAATTTACTTTAATTTAATTAAGGATAATTAAATCAAAATCCTCACAAGGTAACCATTTATGAGTGCCATTTTCTAGATTTTGTTTCTAGATGCCAATTTCACTGTTTCTTGTTGAACATTTCAATATTATATTTGTATATATCTTGTAAATATTTTTTGCAAAATAATTTTCTAACCATTCTTTTGCAACTATTGGGGTTTGAGGTTTTTATTTAAATTTTGAATATATTGGGGTTTTGGGTATTTTTATTTTCATTTGTGCAAGTGAGGTTCAAGTTATTCAAGAATATTTGCAGGGGTTTTGAGCTAGATCTAAGCCCTTTAGGGTAAGATCTAGTCTCTATTTTATTTGCAGGGCCAACGTTGAGGAAAATTTGAAGATATGAAACAAATAAAATTTTTGGTAAGGGTTTCAATATATATATTTTTAGGGCCTTTAGGCCCAACGTTTTCCTCTCTATCCCTATTTGCAGGCATAATTTGGCCTCCTAGGCTTGGTCGTGAGCCCTATAGGCCCCTGTCGTCACCTTTTTTAGGCCTCACAAGCCTGGCCATAGGACTTAGCGATCTTTCATCCCTCTTTCATGGCCTTCCCTTGCCCTCAGACTGACTTATCCCTCCTCAACCTCCATCATAATCCCCTTGTTATCCCTCCCTGTTTCCCCTTCCTCCTCTACTGGCTCACGAAAACCTTCCTCAACCTTTGTCGCAGGTCTAAAAGGCCTTTCCTTTTCCTGGTAAACCTTCATACCTAGGTCGCAGGCCTTATGGCCTCCTTCCAGCATCTCAACACCCTTGCCTCCCTTAGCCGCAACGTCTAGGAGGACTATCGTGGCATATACTGGCCTCTATCTCTCCTCCTTGACCATCCTTTTTCCCTCTTTTCATCTCTGTCTCGATTGTCATTGAATTATTTTGGTTGTTTGTAGATATTTTTGGACTAATTTTTGTGGTTGTAGGTAGCCTCTTCATAGGAGGAATTGTGGGGAAGTTTCTAACTTTCTACTAGGCCTAAAGGTTTACCTCTTCAAACCCTCTATTCATCTCTATTTTGTCACAACCATCTAAATATTCCATAATGGTGGTAAAAGATTCATTCATTTGGCATAAAATTTACAAGTAAGTTGTCTAACAAATTAATAAGCCATTGCATGAATTGGGTTATTATTTGTTTGGCTTGTTGCATGAATATTTGAGGACTGTAATGAGAATAATAATCTCTGAACTATGAAATTAACATTGACATCATAAAAGAAGCTATTTCATTCAAGATCTTGGTTTTGGAAAAGTGGTTTTGATAGTAGATTCACTCATTCTCATTTTTGTACTCATAAGCATATCACACTTTGCATCTAAAGTGTTCTAAACTGAATTTTCTCACTACTATCATAAAAGTTTACACTTGGTTATGCTCTATCAATAATAATTGCTCATAATTGAAGGCATTTTTTTACATTTAGTCTCCTAAAGCGGTTTAACAATTGATGAAGTATTTCATGTGCTAAGAAGACACTAATACATTGTTGTTTCTTATGAGTTGTTTAGATCACTCTATAAAGCACTTGACATAATTCAATAACCTTGTTGAATGGTTGCTTAAGTGGATAAATCTAAGAATTCATTGAATATTGGTATCTCTTGTTCTCTTACACATTGGTGTTAAATATCTAAGAGTTGTTAACTTGAGGACTTGCTAATTTAATTGAATATCTCTTGAATAATTGGCATTGAGGAATCTAATTACAATATTTGGCATTATCTTGTTGGTATAGATTGGAAGGTTCCTAAGTGTCTAAATGGAACTAATCATCTTGAGAATTTTAGTAACCTATTTTAAGTGCTTTTATTTCCATTATTGTTTCATAGTTAATATCTATTGTGGATCTTTGGCATATTGGTAAGGCTTTTCTTTAAGAGAATTTATCTTGTGATTATCTAACACTTCGGAAATTACTTCTTGGTTATCTCTTGTATCTTGTTCGCACTTGTAAAATTGGCACATTTACTTGTGGTTGATATTGTCTCTTATTTAACATTGTTAAGTACTTATTGCCATAACTTAAGATCAATCATAACTAAGTACTTAAAGGAGCATTAAACAATCTCACCTTAATAAGATACTCAATAATCTTGCATCTCATCCTAGAGTTAGTCTTGCGTTAATAATTTACCTCCAAGCATAAGCTTGATTGATAAAAAGATGGAAACACCCTTCTCATCTTTGCTTGATAATTCCAGCCCCTCGAGTATTTAAAATGTTGACCTTGTAGTCATCAAAGCCACAATATCTGCAACACTGGAGGCATCGAGTTCATTATATTTAAAAGATATGGATCATTAACCAAGCACTTTATTGCTTCATCTTGACTTCTCTTTGCCACTTAATTTAGAGACTAGGATCAATATAGATAAATATCAAGGGACACTTAGTTACGTATCTAATTTAAATAAACCAAGGTTCTTGCATTTCACCTAGTTTGTAGGATTTGCATTTCATCTAGGATAGTAAAGCATCCATTAAGAAGTTGTTGTTCATCCAGTCATTTGGTATTCAATTGATATAAAGAAAGTGGTTGAATCCATAAGGCATTGGTCTCACAAAGTAATTTGATCTGATCTCTAAATTTTTTTGTCAAAATCAACCAAGTGGCTAGGCCATTCAATCGTGTCTCTCTGACTTGTCAGTTGCCAATGAGTTTTGCATTCTCACATTTCATAGGGAAAACTCCCCATAGCATGTTGTTGGGAGAAAACTATAATAGATAGGTTTGGGATCAAAGTGACAACCCCCGACCTAATTCATTGTCGCAGTGCCTGTACAATCTGAGCGACAACAAGCCCCAATGCAAACTTAAATCTAAAATGAAAACCAGCCATGACCATACAGAGACCCAACTCATAATGTCGAGATTGGGAGACAATAACAAAATATTGAAGCCACACAAGGATGATGTAACAAAATTATCATTAGTAGAGGGCTTCAGAATTACCCAAAGAGAAGTAGTCACTGAGCATTGTAGGCAGGAAACCAACACAACACTTTCAGAACCATAGACACTAAAAGCGACCAAGCCCCATGATTTTGCTATATGTGCCCACCATAACCTCTCAACACTCTTGCTTGCCACAAAGCCATCTAGAAAAATAAAATTTTCAATACAATTTATCCAATGGTTTGTTGGATATAACTAACAGGGGGTTTGGTTCGACGGTGAAGAGTGTGTTGTTAAGACACTCGTGATGAAAAGGTCACTGATTCTAATCTCTTAGAAGGCAAAACAAATCCAGTCATGATAAGGGTTGGTGTGGCCGAGGCTAGGTGCGATCCCCAATGATTTTGACGACTTAGTAGCCATGATTAGATTAGATATCACTATTCAAAATAAAATGTTACGTAAAAACACGTAATGCAGTGAGAAAACCCCCTTAATACTTAAACACGTAATAGTCTTCAAATTAAAAACACCCCTTAATACTTAAACACGTAATTATCTTCAAATGGAAAAAACCCCCTTAATACTTAAACACGTAATAGTCTTCAATTTAAGAAAACCCCTTAATAATTAAACACGTAATGATCTTCAAATTAAGGCTGTGCTTTATGCATGCTTTGTGATATTAAAGAAATTTCATTGAAGTCACAATCCTAACTAGCATAAGACGAGATTGACCCACCAATACTTAGAAAAAAAAAGAGTATGGGCTTTTGCAAGGTATGTTATTATTGGTTCACTTGATGGCAGGACACTATAGTTTATGACTCATGAATGGTCCTCCTTGGATTTTTTTTTTTTTTTAAAATGAGGATGTTGGATGAGTGAATGAAAAGTTATGGATACGTGATACATTAATGGCTTTTGGGTTGAATTATATATTGTGCAATGAAATGGACATGTTGAAATTGATTGCGTATAAAGAGAATTATTGGTTGACAATAAAGGTGAATTTCAATTTGTTAGGAAAAAGATATACTAAATATTGATTGAAAAAAAGGTATTTTGAGTATGTGAAGGTATTAATCCATGGTGTTTTTCTTTTCAAAGTATGTATAAGGAGTGCTTGATATAAGAAGAGTGAGAATTTTTAAAAGTGTTTTAAAATAGTTTAAAATTATTTAAAATATGTTAAAAGTGTTTTTAAAAAAATTAAAAAATTTTTAAAACATGTTTAAGTTTTCTGAAAATGCTTTTAAACATTTTAAAAATAATTTAAAAAGTTTTTGAAAACACTTTTAAATGATTTAAAAACATTTTTAAAACATTTTAGAACGTTTTAAAATATTTTTTTAAGTGTTTATTAAAAGTATTTACTAAAAATGTTTAAACACTTTAAATATTTTATTTAAACATATTAATTTAAAACGTTGGTTACGTTGGTTTAGAGTGAGACCACTTAATTCTCTATTGAAATTTTATTAGCATGTGATATGCTCACATTTGTTTGGTCTTCTTACCTAATCGAGTTGCTAACCAATATTGTCAAGCTAAGTTTTTTTCATTTACTCAGTTAATAAAATTCCAAGTTTTTGGACAAACTCTTAAAGTTTTTAATATTTTGTGTGTTCCATTTAGAAGTGCAACTCACACATTGTGCAAAATTTTCTAGTTTGAATCCAACATGTGTCTTCATAATGACTCAAAAAATAAAATAAAATGGAAAATACATGGTTCATGGGTGGAGATTATAGAGGCCATACTCTTGTGTAGCCTAAATTTATAGCCCCAAGTTATGGAACTACTTTATACCTATATAGATAAGATTTCCATGTAATGCCCCACTTGATGTTGGGAATGGCAACAAGAAATATTGAAAATGGTGCCTATGTGGCTTCTGATTTAATTTTCCCTTTAATTAAATTAGAAGTAAATTATAATTCCATCACATAATAGATTGTAAGAGTTAACTGAGTTAGGAATACTTAATTATTTTAGGAAATTCGAGTTGGAGGTTAAACTAGAGGCATGTAGGGTGTCTCCTACTTTTTAGGAGCCTTGGTTGAGTTATTTGTGAGTTGTAATTAGTTAACTCCATTATTTGTGTTAAAATCAGTTTAACTAGTTCTAACTAAGGGATGAGCTAGTGATAGGTCCAGTGAATTAAATCTGATTTAATTCACATGTAGTGATCAATCAGTTAACTAATAGGGGCTTAATTAGCCCAAGAATGCGTAAGCAAGGCTGTCTAGGCAGAGGCAAGCAAGTGCTTAAATATTGGACCAAAATTTCTTAGATCGGTGCCAAATCAGAGTAGGATCAAAGTGAGACAATCAACAGAGTGCAAAGGTTTCTCAAGAAGAGTAGGATCAGAGTGAGACAATTAGCATAGTGTAGAGGATTCTCAGGAAGGGAAATAAAATTGTATTGTTTCATGTTCTTGAATTTATGTAATATACATATACCGGGGTTTTGAGTAGTTGGTTTCCTTAGATACTTCTTGTGTTGTTCATTTGATATTTATTTCTCTTACTTGTTTGTGTGATTGTAGAAGTGATTAAGTATTTTTTTTTAGTACATTACAAGATCAGTTGAATCCATTTAGATAATTTCTACATGGTATCAGATCAGGAATCACAATAGAAGAGAAGAACTAGGGTTTGTTTTGAACAGGTACACTGAATTTGGAGATTTATTCTTCAGGACCTGCAACAGATCAAGATGTATTTTAATGGCTTGAGACTCGAATATGCCCTTGAGGGAAATTCAAATTACATAGCATGGAAGGACAGGATGGAGGCAGTGTTGGAGGACAACGGACTGAAGGCATTCGTATATAGTGATATTCCCAAGCCCGCAACAATAGATCCCAAAATATTTATGCATGGAAGAAGAATGTAGCAAAGGCGAGAAGGGTTATGTTAAAAGGAGTTAGAGATCATATTATCTGGAACCTCCATGGAAAGGCAACTCCATATGCTATGTGGAAAACCTTACCATATATGTTTTAGAATAACAATGACCATAGGAAGCTGGCGCTAAAAGAAAAGCTCAGAAAATTCAAGTTGGAGGAGGGCGAGACAATACCAAAATACTTGGTGATGTTCAATCAATGTCGAGATGAGCTTGGGAGTGTTGGTGTGACAGTAGCCCATGATGATTTGGTGATCCTAGCACTTTTAGGCCTTCCCAAGAGTTAGAATAGCTACCAAGACTTAGTGAATTGGAGGGAGAAGTTACCAGAGTGGGAACGACTATGGTCTAGCTTGGTCAAAGAAGAGATAAGGCAGATTACCAGAGATAGGACCTCTTCCAAAGACAAAGAAGAAGATTTTGAATTAGTCAGAAAAGGCAAGAAAGCCAAGGGAAAGAAGTCCCAAGGCTAAGAGGGCAAGAGAGATTTGTCCAAGGTCAAGTGTTTTCACTGTCATGAGTACAGACACTATGCCATGAAATGTCCACAGAAGGCAAGAAAGAAGGAGCCTGTAGTTGCAGCAGCGAGTGAAGCTCTAGCTTCATAGTTCGAGCTTGATTTTACTCTCATTGCATGCATGGCCAGAACTGTAATGAGATGCATGTGGTATCACGACAACGGTGCCTCATTCCATATGATGGAGAATAGAGATCTCTTCAATGACTTAGAGGAGAAGGACCTCCAATAGAACATACGGTTTGGAGATGACAAGAAGTATAGCGCGACCGACATAGGTTCAATTACCTTTCATAGGGAGTCTTTCTCCCCTCTCAGACTGACTGATTTTTTTTTGTTCTAGGACTAAAGAAGAATCTTGTTTCTATAGAGGTATTGGAAGACCATGGCTAAGATGTGATATTTAGAACAGGAAAGGTTTTCCTTAGACACATCGCAACGGGATAGGTAAAATAGATCAGTGTGCGTGTCAAGAACCTGCATGCTCTCGAGGTCTAAGATGCATGCAAAGCTTTGAGGAGAAAAGGAAAGTCTAGAGAATTGGTGGTCGAGAGGGAGAATAAATTACCTCTCAACATGCATCCTCAGAAGTAGTCTCATAAAGTTGTGGAGTAGCCACAATTGGAGAAGCAGAGAGGAGACTGAGTGGAGGCATATACTCATGCAAAGACCCTCAGTAGGGGGAAATTTCGAGTCAGGTGGGAAGAGGGAGCACATGCAGCCATACCTCCAGGTGAGAGGTGGGGCAATGTGAAGTCATAGTCCCAAGAGAAGAAATTTGGGTAGGGTCCATTAAGATTTTTTGCCTCATGGATCATTATGTTTCTACTGGAGCCCATAGTACACAGCAGCAAGATTAATTTAGGTGGATATTGGTGGCCACCTTCCTATTCCACTTGGGGCCCCACCATTGTCTCATTCAACTTTTCATTTTCCTTAATTATAGCACATTTTACTATTTTTAGCAGTTTTTCGGGTCCTAAACTTCCGGAGCCATTTTGAGGCCCTAAACGACGTTTTTTGGAAACAACGAGAGCAACATGGGACCATGGACAAATGTTTCTCACTCAAAATTTGTAGTTGGATAGATCTTTTTAACGAGGTATGATGCACATCAAACAAAGATCGTATGCCAAATTTACATCCCCGGGAAGTTGATGTACCAATTTACCCAAACGGGGCCCATAGTTTTGGCGCTTCATCTCCTAGGGTTAGGTTTTTGGGATGTTTAGGGTTTTCCATTGTTTCTCAATAATAAATAGGTCCTTGAGCTTCTTTGTAATATAGTTGAGAGGCCTGTAGCCACCACATCTCTTCTCAGAGATAAGCTACCAGTGCCCTAGCTAGTTTATTTCCATTCTGTCTGTAAGCAAATTTCAGTTCTTTTATATTAATGCAATGAAGTGTTATTTCCACTACATCTTTGTATTTATGGTTATATGTGTATTCTGTTGTATTCCTGCATAAATCCGGATCAGTGGTATCAGAGCAGTCTTCTTTTTCTCGATCATTCTTTGCATGTCCCCAACGAGGTCAAGGTATAAGGATTTAGGGCTCGATCTAGTTGAACCTTTGCAAGATCATCCTCGCAAAACCCAACGGCCGCCCATGGGGATGAAAAGAAAGATGAGGGAGCAGGATATCCTATCAAAATATTGCTCAAGGAGGCCCTCAAAAACCAAAGGAATGCGATGATGGATAAATTTGCCCAAATCCTTCAACGACTGGTCACTGGCAGTGCATCTGCATCCAACAACCACTCTAGAGGCATGACTCCCTTTAAGGTACAAGTAAAATTTGACATTCCCATATTTGAGGGCTAAATAGATGCAGATATTGTATATAGATGGTTGAATCTATTAGAAGGATATTTCTCAGTTCATTACTTTTCTGACTGGGAGAATCTATTATTTTTTCACTCCTCAAAGCTACCCCCCATGTCAAGGACTAGTGGGAAACCTACTGTGATAAAAAGGAAAATATGGAACCCTATCTGTTCTCAACCATACCCAATTGGAATTCTTTCTAAGATGTCATCAAGGAACAATACTATCCCGTGGGGAGCTATGAGGACAAGTACATATAATGGACCACGCTGCGGAAACAAAGGGATCAAGATGTGCATGAGATCACAAATCTGTTCCATACCCTGCACACAAAGTTGGGTATCAAAGATTCGGAGAAAAATTTGGTGCTAAAGTATCACAGTTATTTGCATAAATACATTCAAGAGGAAATGGAGTTCCTCGCCATCTCCTCACTTGGTACAACATACCGGTATGCTACCAAGATTGAGAAGAAATTCAAACTGAAGAAGCGAGACTTTGGATCTGCAAATCAAAAGCAAGGGAAAGGTGCCCCTAGGCCGCAGAACAAAGGACAAAGCCAAGGCATGTTGGCCCAAGACAACCTGCCAAATCCGCAAGCAAAAAACAACACCATGAAGCCAAAGAAGGCCACAGGAAAGTGGTGTGAGTTCCATAAGAGATCCACTCACAACACAAGTGAGTGTCGGGTCAAGCAGTTGCTGGTGGTCGAGAAGAGGGCTTCTGAATCAGATGCATGCTCTGACTCTAAATCAAAACTCGACAAGGGGAATGACAAAGGGAAACAGATTATTGATGCGGAGCCCAATGCCACTGTTGCCACTACAAAGATCCAAAAGGAGGAACCTGAAGATCTAGAGGAGGAGGAGTGTCTCTTTCACTCCCAGCTGTGGGTAAAGGGTTCTTCGCTACAATTCATTATTGACAGTGGGAGCCAAAATAACCTCATTTCAGAAGAGGTCGTGAAGTGGTTGGGCTTGCCGATCACAACAAACCCACAAACATACACGATTAGGTGGCTTCACCAATGACGGGATCTCCACGTCAGCCAGCAGTGTCAACTTCCCTACAACATCAAGCCCTTCACGGATGAGGTATTATGTGACATTTCTCCTATTGATGTTTGTGAGGTATTATTAGGCCAAACATACTTGTGGAAGCGACATGATGTGTATGAGTCTCGACCTTGCATTGTTATTGTTATTTTTGGCAATAAGTTGTACAGGATACCATAGGTACCACCGCCTGTTGCTATCTCTTTGGTTACTGCAAAACAATGTAGTAAGCTCATTTCCAAAACCAGGAAATTTGTTTTCTTGGTGATCCGACCCCAGGGAAAGAAGAAGACTGTGGCCACATCCTCCAGACATAGCTCCTACACATGACAAAAAGAAATGGACAAGGTTGTGGAGGAGTACGGGGACATCTTCACCTCACCCACAAGGGTGCCTTTGCAATGTCAGGTCAAGCACCCCATTGATTTGACCCCAGGTGCGCCGCTCCCCAACGGGCTGGTCTATCGATGTTATGTTCTAGAGAATGATGAAATCAAGAGGTAGATTTAGGAGCTGCTACAGAAAGGTCACATCCGATCGAGTTCATTGCTTTGTGGGAGGCTGATCATGTTGGTACAGAAGAAGGATGGGACTTGGAGACACTGTATTGACTATTGGGCGCTAAACAAGATCATTGTCTAGAATAGGTACCCGATCCCATGGATTGATAACCTTCTGGACCAACTCAAAGGGGCGAAATAGTTCAACAAGATTGACTTGAAGTCTAGGTATCACCAGGTACCAATCAAACCCTCCGATTTGTGGAAGACTACCTTCAAAGCCAAGGAGGGCCTTTTCGAATGGTTGGTCATGCCTTTCGGGTTGAAAAATTATATCGCAACCTTCATGAGGTTGATGGACAACATATTGCAGCCATTCACCAAATCATTTTTAGTGGTGTACTTGGATGAAATTCTGATCTTCAGCCAGACTTGGGAAGAGCACCTCCACCACATCTGACAGGTCCTCCAAACACTGTGGCAACACATGTTGTGTGACAATTTGGAGAAGTGCACTTTTGGCATGACCCAGGTTCAGTATCTGGGATACATTATTGATGAAAGGGGGGTGCATGTGGATCCAACCAAGATCCACGTTAGTCAGGACTGTCCATCCCCAACCACTCTAACAGAGCTTCGCAGCTTTCTGGGTCTTGCAAATTTCTACCGCAAGTTCGTGTTGGGATTCTCTTATATCACTTGGCCCTTGAGTCAAGTCACCAAGGGAGGAGTGAAATCAAAATTATTTTGGTTGGAATCTCAATAGAAGGCGTTCGTAGAATTGAAACATCGCCTCTGTTCTGCCCCAGTGCTCACATTACCAAACTTGAAACAACCATTTGAGATCGAGACAGATGCCTCTAACTATGCTACTGGGGAAGTTCTTACTCAACATGGGCATCTAGTGGCATATCACAGTGAGACATTGTCTGACACAGTCCAAAAGTATCCCACTTATGACAAAGAAATGTATTCCATTGTGAAGGCTTGTCGACAATGGAAGCATTACATTTTGGGGAAGGAAACAATCATCCACACAGACCACTGACCCCTGCAGTTCATACAGACATAAGGGAAGTTGCAGAACGATCACCATAAGAAGTGGTTCACATATCTGCAACAGTTTCATTTGAACATCAATTACAAGAAGGGTAGCACCAATAATGTTGCAGACTACCTCAGTCGACCATTGATCGTGGCGCTAACTACCATTCTCAACTCTTGTGGACACAAGACTTCTGATTGGTCGCTTCTCTACAAGAGTGATCCAGAATTCAGCCACACATACAAGACACTCTTGGAGGGTACGCAAGTTCCAAAATTTCACCTCCAAGATGCACTGCTATGTCACCTAGGAAACCATTTTGTTCCTTCACTTGAGCGTGCCAAGATGATTTGAGAAGCACACTATAGTTGATTCACTGGGCATTTCAGGGTCGAGAAAATAATGGCAATACTGCAAAAGTATTTCTATTGGACAAACCTCGACAGAATGTCGATAAGTACACCAGATCCTGCACTGCTTGCGCTATTTCCAAATTGAGCATCAAGAAGCAAGGCCTCTATACCCGCTACCTACCCCTAATCGACCTTGGGAATCCATCTCCATGGATTACATGTCAAGGCTTCCTTCTAATAAGCATGGAAACAACTGTGTTTTCGTGGTCTTGGAAATATTCTCAAAGATGGCCATTATGGCGGCCCGCAAGAAGAACATCACAACAGAAGACATTGCTAAAATCTTCTTTGAACAGGTGTGGGTGCACTTTGGGATCCCACTATCTATCATCTCAGATCGGGACAACAGGTTCCTCAACACATTTTGGTCCAGTCTCTCATCAATGTTGGACACCAAGCTCACCAAGTCCAGATCTTTCCATCCCCAAACTGATGGCTAGACAGAGGTTGTCAACAATATGATTGCACACATTCTACACATGTACAATTCAAAGCATCCACGCACATGGGATGAGAGCCTCCCCTATGTACAACATAGTTATAACCAGGCTCTCCATAGCTCAACTGGCCACAACCCCTTTCAAGTGGGCTTGGGATTCTAGCCACTATGTCCCATTGATGTAGCCTTGCCATTTGAGGCTACTCAGGATGATTCGGCTCATGTCCAGTATGAAGTTGACAAAGCGAACAACTTCATCGAGCGTAGTCAGCACATCTACCAACAGGTTCATGACACATTAGAGAAAGCCAATGCTAAGTATAAGAAATGACATGATCAACATCGGGTGCCACACAAATTATAGGTGGGCAACAAGGTGTGGCTACATTTGCAGAATGAGCGCCTCACTGGACCCCACCGCAAGCTTTTCCTGCTCTGATATGGGACATACACCATCACCAAGGCTGTATGGAACAATGCCTTCAAGCTCAATATTCCACCATTCCTTGGTCTGCACCCAATATTCAATGTGGACCGCCTTCGGCCCTATTTCCCACCTCTACTGGACACCTCCGACATTGAAAAACAACTCACACCAACAGAGTTAAACCTAGACTGCATGGAACAACCACCACAGATTGTATCATGGACATGTAAATCAAGAACACTTTCCAACAGAAGATCCACACTACAAATAAAAGACCCTCTAGCGGAGGTTATAAAGGAGGTTTTTAGTGTTATAAAATTGGCCAAAATTGACAAAAAAAACATATGCTACCACATCTGTTTATGGTTACAGAGGTTTTGGCGGAGCTTTTAATGGAAATTCAACACAACTAAAAAACAATGGGCGGTCGGAGGTTATTGCGGATGTTTTTTTCATCGGTGCGCTAATCAGGATTATATGCACTGGTGTGTACCTGTAGCCGGAGCCTCGGGGCGGTCAAAGGAGAATGCACCAGGCCGTTAAGGTATAAAACAACACCAGGCGTAGTGTTGGTGATACAACGCATAGGGTCGTTCTAATTGGTCTTGGGATTTGAGAGTTACCCATAGGTCGTATCAACGCGCTGATGCGTAGAATTATAGAAACGAACCGATGCACAGTGTCACACAAATGCACTGAGATTTATAATTGGAATCGGTATTCGTGCGGTGCAAATATGTCATACAAATACACCGGTGCGTATAGACACATAAACGCCCCGGTGCGTAGTATCACACAAATGCACCGAGATTTATAATTGGTGTCAGTATTCATGTGGTGCCTATAGGTCGTCCAAATGCACCGATGCGTATAGACACAAAAACGCCCCAGTGTATAGTATCACACAAACGCACCGAGATTTATAATTGGTATCGGTATTTATGCGGTGCTCATAGGCCGTAAAACAACACCGATGTGTATATAGACATAAACGCACCGGAGCGCCGTACCGCACAAACACCTCGATATTTTTAACTGGTTTTGGTATTTGTGCAGTGCCCATACGTCGTAAAAATGCACTGGTGTGCTTAAGAATACAAGCACACCGGTATAAGAATACATGCACCGGTTTTCATTTTGTATTTTTTAGAAACATCGACCTGTGACAGTGCAATTATTGTGATTGTTTTAAATTCATTATTCATCAAAATTCGACACATCTTATAACAATATTCATATTAATTAAATTTTTATTAATGCATTTGAATGTGATGTTTGTATTAATTTTTTATATCATATCATAATTATTGTGGTTTTTAAAAATTCATTATTCATCAAAAGTCGACACATATATATCTTATAACAATATTCATATGAATTAAATTTTTATTAGTGCATTTGAGAACGACAATGGAGAACGCAATAGCGACAATAGAGAATGCAATAGAATAAATTAAAACATTTTTTATTATATATATATGAATAATACATTCTTTGTCAGACAAAATGGGACAGTTATTGGTATCCCTTTATATTTCAATTGGGACACTATGTCCATTACATTAAAGAAAATGTCTGATTTCACAGACATTTTTCAAAAAATACAACGCCTTGCTTTGATATCCAAACATAGTGATCATCATTCTTAGCTTGAACTGTTATCACTGCTAGAGCTACTTCCATGACTTGGGTTATTTTCAAGAATGTTTTGTTCATGGTGTTGATTGTTTTCTTCTTCTTCACATTCCATCTACAAACATAAAAATAAACTGTAATGAGTGTATATACATTGGTGACAATAATGAAAATTGCAATATTAAATAATATACATCAATGTAAATCGAAAAGAAATGACGTACCAATGCAACAAATGAATCATAAACTATACACATTCTTTCAAAACCATGTAACATGCCATTTTTCAAGATTTGATTTGTTGGTGGAGTGCCATACTTTGTTTCCTGTAAGTTTTATATCCCATAACAAATCATATATTTAATATAAAAGATTTATTTTTTCTATTAATTATAGATGGAGCTAAATAAAACAAGATCGATAGATGCTTACAAATTCCACAATTAAGTTCTGATATGCCAACATATACTCACAACCCATATTTAACCCAATTTCAATCAATTCCTTTGATGGTTCTTCTTTGTATGTTAGCACATGTTTGAAGACATTCAATGATGATTTTTGTAAAACAATTTAAAAAATAAAAAAATGAAATCTAGTTAAGTTGTTATAAGGAAGTAACAATTACTCACAAACTTAGATGTCACTCCTTTTCTTCCTTGTCGTCCTGTTTTATGTGCTGAATGGGTTTCATTTTCTTTTATTTTCTACAAGAAAATACTTGAAAATTAATATTTAATGCTAAATTGTTTATTTATTGTACCTAATGATCGAAAAATTTAATGATTACATATTACATTTGAAGCACATTGTTGTTGAGATCGATCCTCTCGTGATGCAATTTTGTCCATTTCTTTGACCATCTCCTTGTACACCTTTTGGACATTCCTACTAGCATATTTTTGATATCAGCTCGTTCATGTTTTAAGATTTTCATAATCTTCCTGAAAATGTAACATGACAATAAAATATTTAATTTTTATATTGATATATGAAAAGTAAGTATAACAAAAGTGATATTTATAAATAATTTTAGACAAACCTCTAAAGGAATATTACTTTTTCGTTCCTTCTTTTTTGTTGTTGTACGTTTTTGCTATTAAAAGTCTGACATGTCTCATTGACCAATTCTCTGGAAACTCTTCCTGTAGTTTAGATAAAATTTGGTTCTTGGAATCATTAGATTAGTTTTTGTATTGTAAGTGGAAAGAACGTCTATACATTCGTTCCACTAGATCCCTCAAACTTTTGTAAAATTTTTTCCCCCTTTCGTTAACCTCCAACACCACTCCAGATGAGCTAAGGAGGAATTCATTTTCATTTGCATGTTCTATTTTTTTTTCTTTTCTTAGAACAACATTCATTTTTTGAGTTGTTGGTCCTTGTAGAAAATTAAACAGATGTGAATTAATAGACTGTTTCACACATGTTATCTAATAATTTTAATTACATTATTAATGAAAACTAAAAAAAGAAACTCATATTGGATCGATAGTATTTTTTCATTCACCTGATTCATCCTTTTGCAATTTTTCCATCAAGATTTTACACTCTTCTGGTCCCAGATCAGAAATAATCATATCGAGCTTCGTCATTTTGTGGCTCTGCGTGATACACGGTAAACAATACAGAATAGTTAAACTTACATATAGTTCAAAAACAATATTTTTTGTAAAAAATTTACAAAGAACTTGCCTTTTTTTTCTTTTCTTGATGTGCTATTAGTATTTTTGTTACTTTATCTCTTTTCAGTCATTTCTTTATCAATCTCAAACCTGTACCATATCATTCATTAATACATTTAAAAATAAATTGTCAACTTTTCAAGTAAAAAAAATAATCTCAAGAAACCGGTGCGCCATTCATGGTGTAAGCACCGATGTCGGTGCATGGCTATCTTCCAAACGCACTGCACAAATAGTATAATAGACCGTACGGTGCTTGATGTTAACAAGGAGCACCGGTGCATTACATTTCAATCACTGCACCAGTTAACCATGATAAAATAATATAAATCGTCTAGTGTTAGTTTTTGTAGCATAAACTGGTGCCATATTTTACATATGGCGCACCGATAAAAAAATTTGATTATTAACTTTTTATCACATTAATTATGCGGTGTGCTTGTAAAATACAGAGCACTGGTGCGCTATGTTACGCTAGGCGCACCGATAAAAATAATCTGTTTTTTTTTTAAAAATTCATGCAAGGGCCCACATGGATTGGGATCCGACTATGCTAATTGTCCTGTCAGTTGGATGTCTTAGGTCTATATTTAGCAATACAAACCCTATAAATCTAAATTGAAAATCCCTAATTCTGAAATCACAGAAAGAGGGAGAAGAAAGGGCAGAAACAAAAAGAATGTAAGGCTTGTATTTTTTTTTGTTTTTCGAAACAGAACATTCGCGATGCGACATAATGAAATAGCACACTGGCTACATATTTTACAAATGGCACACTGAGAAAAAATATTTTGCTTTTCTAATTTTTTATCACAGTACTTGCGCGGTGCGCTGGGATAATAGAGCGTACCGGTGCGCTCAGGTACATAGGGCGCAACAATTTTTTTTTTTTTTTTAATTTACGCAAGGGCCAACATGGATTGGGATCCGACTATGCAGGTCCTCCCATGGGTTGGATGTCTTAGGCTTATATTTATCAATACAAACCCTATAAATATAAATTGAAAAACCCTAATTCTGAAATCACAGAAAGAGGGAGAAGAGCAGAAACAAAAAGAATGTAGGGTTTCTTTCTAAAATGGTTTTTTTTTCAAAACAACACGTTTGTGGTGCGCCATAATGAAATAGTGCACCGGTGCCATATGTTACATATGGCGCACTGATAAAAACATATTTTATTTTTTTATTTTTTATCACTGTACTTTCGTGGTGCGCTTGTATAACAGAGCACACCGGTGCACTATGTTACACAGGGCGCACCGATGAAAAGAAATCTATTTTTTTTTAGATTGACGCAAGGGCCAACATGGATTGGGATTCGACTATGCAAGTCGTCTTGTGGGTTGGATGTCTTATCACTATACAAACCCTATAAATCTAAATTGAAAAGCCCTAATTCTAAAATTGCAAAAAGAGGGAGAAGAAAGGCCAGAAACAAAAAGAATCTAGGGTTTTGTTTCTAAAAATGGATTTATTTTTTTATTTTGTTTCTGAAAACTGCAGAAAAGGTAAAAAAATTGCAGAAAAAAAAGTAAAAAAAACAATAAACTTTGATTTTGTTTTTTTACTTAAAAAAAAACTACACAAAAAGTAAAAAAAAACAATAGACTTTGATTTTTTCTTTTACTGCATAAAAAAAACTGCAGAAAAAAGTACAAAAAACAATAAACTTTACTCACATCATTTGAAATTCTATGGTACAAGGTTTGAATCACCAGAGGTTTGGAATTATGATTGTATGAATACTTCTATTTGAACGTATTTCTCTGCTCCATAGTGCTCTCGTACACTGTTTTCTCCAGGTATGTATCTTGCAAATCTCTAGCTAAATTTTTTTGCAAAAATAGTGAAATAATGAAAAGTGTTTAGTATTTAAAGAAATGTTCTATGAAATTAGATTTTCGAAAATATTTTGCTGCCCATTTTTCAATTTACCACTTTTTGTTTTCACTTAAAGAAAATAGGGCTACGTTTTTTTTATTTGCGGTTATTCATTTAGCGGTGCATCCTTTAATCAAACTGCACCAGTGCCTCGGGTTATAAAATGGCACCGGTGCGCAATACCAAAAACACACCTGTGCAGTTATCTATACATCACGCACCGAAATTACATTTAGGTTTGTGCACCAAAATTTATTGTTGTTTTGCTCAAATGCAGGGATAAAATATCATATATTATATGGAATGGACAATTCTTCAAAATCCAGCTTGTTCCATAATATTTCTCAAAGTCCATCGCGGAGTTCTCCCTATCCATATGGAGACGTAATATTTACTTTAGATTTGTTTTATTTTTTCACTATCTAATTGAATTTATGTTTTTTATCCATGTAGTCAATCATGCACAACTTAATTAAATTTATAATGTATACAAACTTGCAGGTTCATGCAGATTCAACATCGAGTTCAGATGCACAAAATATTCAAACTTCTCCAAAATGTTAGAAGTTCTTATCAAGAGCTTCATACCACAAGACACATTTGGTAGATGAAAATGGATAGCCGCTTCACCCTGCCAATTGTAACAATATTGCATCATCTAGCCACAATCCCAGGACAATGATGGTAATTATAATTATAATTGTTTGGTATATATATTGATTAATATGTAATTATTTCAACATCAAACCAATTTATAATCATGCAATATTGTCAACGTGGTTATTAATTGATATCATATATTTTGTACTAATCATGTTCATTTTTCTTTTTCTTTTTAATTATTAGGATTCTAGTGATGATGAATGACTTACCTACCATCTTCCGTTGCACCCCACAACAATGTCAAATTGAGAGAAGACTAAATTAAGAGGAAAAATCGGAGAGAAACGATACCAAGAATGATCGAATCAACTACCGACTCAATTCCCGCTACGTCTGTTAGTGTCAGCCTTTGCAGCATTCCTTCAGTGATCAAACATGCTCTTTCAAAATGATTTCAAAGTGATTTTAAAGTGTCAAGGTCAAATTTTGTCATTTCAATGAGTCTTCAAGCAAAATTTGGTCACTAGGCATTAGGTCTAGGGGTTGCTTTTACTCCTGTCAAAGTTTTCCAAAGGCCGGTTCATGTCACCATTCAGCTGAGTGTGCCATTATTCAGAGGGTTTTCATCAACATGTCAAGTTCCATTGAGTCATTTTACACCTTGTTCATGCTTCAGTTGTGTCTAGGTAAGGTCCATTTCCCTCTCCTAGGGTTTTGGAGGTAATTTCTCTTGGATGGTCAAATCATCGAAACAACTTGTATCCTGATGTTCACACACATTCCCCTATCCTTAATATACTTTATTAAACACTTCCCATCACTAAGATCCCCCAAATTCCTCATTTTTGCACAAACCCTAGTTTCTTGCCACAACTTGGCAATTTTCTAGGCTAGGCCTGTGTTTTGCCCTTTTGGACCCCTTCCCCTCACTCAATCTCTACGATTCCACTTGCCCCTGCTTCCTAACATCCCTCCCTACTTCCCAAAATTTCCCCAAGAATTTAGAAGCCCCTTATCCCCTTCATTTCGCTTCATTTCGACAAAATTCCTTGTTTCACACATTGGGATAAGTTTCACTCAAATGCTATTTCAGAGAAATAAATGATGCATTTTTGAAAACTGAAAGCGGTTTTTGTACAAAACATGTCAAAGAAGAAAAACCTCCCTCACTTTTTACACAGGTATCATGGTTTTAGAGAAATGTCAAAAATACCGTTGCCTCAGGAGAATTGAATGCACCTCTGAAGTGACCTTGGGAAAATCAAGATTTCTCCTAGCATGGTTGGCTAAATGACTTGCATGATGAGTCAAAGGATAACTAGACACAAATATCTTTCCAATGAGCTATCATGAGCTCAATTTGGAGTTGAGGAAGACCTTCAAAAGTTGACTGCAACAGCGCTCTGTGTTGAGGCAGCCTCATTCTGCTCATTTTGACAAGTTTTGGGATATTTGATTTCTGACAAGTCAAATGAAGTCCAAATTGAAAAATTCCACTTGTGTTGGAAATTAGACTCCAAGAGCTTTCCAACGAGCTATCACACGCCCAATTTGGACACCGGGAAGGCCTCCCAAAGCCTCCTGTAAAATGCATTATGTAGCTACTCATAGAAAGGTGCGCGCTACCCATACAAAGTGCGCGCTACCCACATAACAGCAACAGCCAGTGTTAATTAACACAGGCGCTACCCACTTGCCGGGCGCTACCCGTTGGGCAGGGGCGCTACCCATACAGCGATAGAGCCAAAAAATTTTGTTTTTGCGTCCGATTTTGAGCTCATACGCCTCCATCGACTTGCAAGTAGGTTTCTAAAGGTTGCTCAGTAGATTTTTAGCATGATTGTGGTGTTATTGATGTTGGGAAACAAGCCTTGGTTGAAGAGAAATGTATAAACCCTACATTTATATGCAGATTTATTCCTTAAGGGTTTTGAATATATATGGACAGTCTTGTAAAGGGTTTGAAAACTTTTGTGAATGGTAGATATGCTCATGCCCTGGCACATTGTGTACATCATCCTCACGCCCTTAGTTTAACATCTTACCACTGCTGTCATGTCCTTTCATGTTTTTACATAGTCTTATGTTGACTGGTCTATATCCTCCATCACCATAATATCACCGCTGCCGTCATCATCATTCTATTACCACTGTGATGGCCATTTGTTTCACTATGGTCATTGTCATGTTGTTCCTATTCTCCATTTGATAAAACACAGTCCCATATTTGTTTGCTCCTTTGACAAATTTTGGCCATCATTATAAAGTTGTACCATACATTTGCATTTGGTACTCATTTTTCAAACTTACTTGTGATCAAAACAGTGATAGTTTTTATGCCATTAAAACAGAGCCATCCTCATTATGATTTTGTTCTCCTGTGATACTTGGGTACATGTGTGACATTTATTGGGTTTTGAACATACATTAAAATTTTTCATGGGAAGGGGTTAGATTGATCTATATATTGTAATTTTTGAGACATTCTACAGGTTGGACTCTTGGGAAACTTTTGGCACACATTGTACATATTTTTCATATTTTGGCTAAGGAAAGATCAGAGGTTTTGCAGCACCTGTTGGGATTCTTGTGGCTTTCAGTTCTTAATGGTGTTTTCTCTTAGTTTATTGTAAGTTCCTTCATGTTTAATTTATGCCATATCTCACTTATGCTTCTTAAATTAAATGAATGAGTAGATGAGGTTGAATCCATTGTTCACAGTGCTCTGCCTTTGAATTCATTTAAGTTTTTCATGTTTTCGCCTGTTTGAAAAGGATCCATGTTCATACTTGCCCTTTTCAGCTCCTTTTCGTTCTGATCCATCCATATATCCAATCAAAAGCATTAAGAATATTTCCTACCTCGCCCCAACTCGAAATCTGCAAATATCTGACCTTATCCCCGGACCCAAAATTGTTTTTTCCCATTTCTCCAACGAAAGCCCAAAAAATCAAAATCAAACTTTCCTATCTCTTTACTAGCCTAAAATCAGTATTCATTGTTCATCATAAGTCATCTCAGCCCCTCTGAAAACTTTTGCCGAGATAGACCCGGAGAGAGCCCTCTCCTGTCCTCGTAGGGCTAGCTACGAGGCTGAGCGTGGTTTGATGTAGCCTTGAGTTTTACTTTATTTTAGCCTAAGGTAGATTTGAGCGCTAACATAGTGGCGACCATACTGGGAAGAATTTGCTTATTATTGTCATTTGCTATAGACGTAGTCTGAAGTCACGCTGTAGCCTTCGAACCGTATTACTCATGAGTGACAGAGGATAAAAGTCGTCAATGATTCGCTAGCTTCGTGAATGTGCCCCTTGATTTGCGACCCCAAAGCATTTGTATCAAGTTCAGATCTCATTTTTGATGGTGGACAGCAGTCAGACACCGCAAGGCTGAAATCATTCACTGGCGACTTCATTCACTGAACAAATCTAGAAATCGATGCTTCATGGTGACTTCACTGCAGGGAGATCAGTAGCTATTAGATTTTCAAGATGGACCGAATCACAAGAAGATATTCTCCCATGAGCCGAGATCACATCCTAGGTTTTCCGAATAAGATGCCCAAGGTAGATTGGTCAAGGAATCTGCCTACGTTTAACGATGATGGTAAGAAGGATGCTGCTTTGCATCTAGTTAGATTTCACATGCATATTCGCAAGTTGAAGGTGGATTTTCCTGAAGATTGCTTGATGAAGGTATTCCTGGCCACTCTGGAAGGTGAAGCCCAAGCTTGGTATGAAAATTTGTTGCCATCCTGTATTTACTGTTTGAAGGATTTTCATTCACTGTTCATTGAAAGATATCAAGCGTCTTATTCATCATTAAATTTAGTTCATGACTATTGCAAACATGCTTCTACTTTTATTGAAAGCCTTGAGAAATATTATGAAGATGATAATTTCATGAATGATGAGCTTATGGAGGCTCTGTACGAGAATCCATTTCAGCAATATGAAGAGAACCTAGAGGATACCCATCAAAAGACGATCATGAAAATTTGCAGCAGGATCAAGATTTTAGTGTGGTGGAAGATGAAGGAATTTTGCATCTTGATAGTGAACAGGAATTATATGAAATGGATCAGCAGTATGAGGAAAGTTTGTATACTCCTTCACTTGAAATCAATAAAGACAATCATTGTTTGAGCCAAAGAAAACATAAAGCATTATCTCCTCTGTCTGAAGATGAGATAGATCAGCTATTGAAAGGTCATGTTCCAGCTCAAGTTAACACAGCCGTTGCTGTGCACACTACCAAGAGGATGATGGTGGAAACTTCTTCCTTTCCGAAAGGATTTCAATCCTGTATGGCTTTATAGATCACAGGTTGGTGTTGAAGTTTTCCATATGGTTGAAGATGGTGAAAGAGAAAGTTCATTTCAGATCTCGCTTCTACGTAAGAAGACAACATGCGCATTGCGTAATGTGATAACATCATTTCAAATCCTACTCGCTCAGATTCGGGACGTGATGACCAAGAATATCTTGTGGTCAATCCCATCAAAGAGAATTTCGTCGTTGAAATCATCCTGGGGATCCACATGCATTCTTTGATCCAAATGTTCTCATGCCATTAGAACATAGTCTTCATAAAGAGTTAATTCAGTCAGTTCATAAACAGCAAGATGAGACCTTCATTCAAGTAAGTCAAACAGTTCCTTTGGATTAATTTATGATAGATGATAGAGATATCATGTTTGAGCATCAAGAATCAATTGAAGTTTCTTTCGTTATGATTGATGACTGTAATGAAAATCCGGCTGTCCTATCATATGAAGATGACGTATCATATTTTCAGAGTACAAAAGATCAAAACATTCCGGATTGCCTTTCATTTTCTTCATATGTCTCATGTTTTGAAATGTTTTCTCAAGAAGAGATTTGCTCATCTACCTGTTCAGAGTTTTTTGAATCCCAGGAGCATACTTTTACTGAAGTACATGATAAAGACAGATCAGAATCAGAAGATAAAGACACCTTGTTTTTTCAGCAGGAGGTAAATCTTCATGTTTTTCAGGATCCAATGGCAGATTTGTTACAGTCAGCAGTGAAAGTGATTATTGCAGTGTTCAGTGATGAAGGAGATCATGGTCATCTATGTTTTTGGATGCCCAGTTATCAGTTTGTATTGTTGACCAGCAGATCTGATCAGGGAAATCAGTCAAGAAGCCATCTACTTGATTGGTTACATTGGAAAGCCAATTATACATGATTATACATATTTCATTAGTATGCAGGTGGTTGTCATCATGATTCCAAATCTTGATGGATTGCAGCCTTTTTTCCAAAAGCTTTGTAAAGTCTTTTGTAAAGTCTTGTTTTAAGTCAGTCATGAGTCATTTGTGTTTGGTCTGTTGAGTCAGTTTTTTCAAGTTATTTCAGTTTTCCATCGAGTCGGTTCGAGTCAAGTTTCAGTCAAGTTTTCATTCAATAAATGTGTCAAAGGTTTTGTGTTATCCGTTCAAATAATGATTCCATCGCCCAATGGATGAAGGCACTGGTCTGCTCTCCCAAAGATCTGCAGATTCTTGGCACCTCCAAGGAGCTACCATCCCCATTGGAGCCAATGTTAGTGTCAGCCTTTGCAGCCTTCCTTCAGTGATCAAACATGCTCTTTCAAAATGATTTCAAAGTGATTTTAAAGTGTCAAGGTCAAATTTTGTCATTTCAATGAGTCTTCAAGCAAAATTTGGTCACTAGGCATTAGGTCTAGGGGTTGCTTTTACTCCTGTCAAAGTTGTCCAAAGGTCGGTTCATGTCACCATTCAGCTGAGTGTGCCATCAGTCAGAGGGTTTTCATCATCATGTCAAGTTCCATTGATTCATTTTACACCTTGTTCATGCTTCAGTTGTGTCTAGGTAAGGTCCATTTCCCTCTCCTAGGGTTTTGGAGGTAATTTCTCTTGGATGGTCAAATCATCGAAAAAACTTGTATCCTGATGTTCACACACCTTCCCCTATCCTTAATATACTTTATTAAACACTTCCCATCACTGAGATCCCCCAAATTCCTCATTTTTGCACAAACCCTAGTTTCTTGCCACAACTTGGCAGTTTTCTAGGCTAGGCCTGTGTTTTTCCCTTTTGGACCCCTTCCCCTCACTCAATCTCTGCGATTCCACTTTCCCCTGCTTCCTAACATCCCTCCCTACTTCCCAAAATTTCCCCAAGAATTTGAAAGCCCCTTATCCCCTTCATTTCGCTTCATTTCGACAAAATTCCTTGTTTCACACATCGGGATAAGTTTCACTCAAATGCTATTTCATAGCAATAAAAGATGAATTTTTGAAAACGGAAAGAGGTTTTTGTAACAAACATGCCAAAGAAGAAAAACCTCCCTCACTTTTTACACAGGTATCATGGTTTTAGAGAAATGTCAAAAATACCGTTGCCTCAGAAGAATTGAATGCACCTCTGAAGTGACCTTGGGAAAATCAAGATTTCTCCTAGCATGGTTGGCTAAATGACTTTCTTGATGAGTCAACGGATAACTATACAAAAATATATTTCCAATGAGCTATCATGAGCTCAATGTGGAGTTGAGGAAGACCTTCAAAAGTTGACTGCAACATCACTCTTCCTTGAGGCAGCCTCATTCCGCTCATTTTGACAAGTGTTGGGAGATTTGACTTTTGATAGGGTAAATGAACTCCAAATTGAAAAATTCCACTTGGGTTGGAAAGTAGACTCCAATATATTTCCAACGAGCTATCACATGCTCAATTTGGGCACCGGGAAGGCCTCCAAAAGCTTCCTGCAAAATGCACTATGTAGCGCACTACTCACAAGGTGCGCGCTACCCATACAGGAGGCGCGCTACCCATATAAGGCGCGCTACCCACTTAAACGCCCCAGCCCTTTGCAGATAACACGGGCGCTACCCACTTGAGGTGCGCTACCCATTGGGTAGGTGCGCTACCCATACAGAGACAGAGCTAAAAAAATTTGTCTTGCGCCCAGTTTCGTATCAAATCGGCTCCATCGACTTGCAAGTAGGTTTCTGAAGGTTGCTTAGTAGATTTTTAGCATGATTGTGGTGTTATTGATGTGGGGAAACAAGCCTTGGTTGAAAAGAAATGTATAAACCTTACATTTATATGCAGATTTATTCCTTAAGGGTTTTGAATATATATGGACAGTCTTGTGAAGGGTTTGAAAACTTTTGTGAATGGTAGATATGCTCATGCCCTAGCACATTGTGTACACCATCCTCACGCCCTTAGTTTATCATCTTATCACTGCTGTCATGTCCTTTCATGTTTTTACATAGTATTATGTTGACTGGTCTATATCCTCCATCACCATAATATCACCGCTGCTGTCATCATCATTCTATTACCACTGTGATGGCCATTTGTTTCACTATGGTCATTGTCATGTTGTTCCTATTCTCCATTTGATAAAACACAGTCCCATATTTGTTTGCTCCTTTGACAAATTTTGGCCATCATTATAAAGTTGTACCATACATTTTCATTTGGTACTCATTTGTCAAACTTACTTGTGATCAAAACAGTGATAGTTTTTATGCCATTAAAACAAAGCCATCCTCATTATGATTTTGTTCTCCTGTGATACTTGGGTACATGTGTGACATTTATTGGGTTTTGAACATACATTAAAATTTTGCCTTCACTGCACCTATATCAGCATCCATATTGCAAATAACTTGTTTTCAAAGCTATGTCAGAGACAGATTCAGTTTATGAGCAGGAGTCTGACAGTGATTCCACAGCAGAAGGTAATGTGCCACGGAGGCCTCACAAAGGTGGCAAAGGTGGTAAACATCTCAGAGAGGAGCCTACTTCTTTGGCTCAATTGCAGGCATGTCCACTTGCAATGGATTGTTTTCGGTATCAGTCATGTTTTCGATTCTGTGAGATGATTTCACAAACCCAGCTTCATCGTGAACTAGCTCGTCTGTTTGTTCTACATTTACAAGATGGCCGTGTAAATCTCGCTGGAGTAGATTTCATTCTGTCACCAATGACTATTGCTCAGGCCACTGGCATACCAAATTTAGGAGAGGAATGGAACAAACGTCAGCAGTTAGAGAAATTCCACTATGAGCCATACATCAAACCTGGGTATATGAGGCACTTGGGCAGAGTTTTTGCTTTCAGATTCCTGAGGGATGAGTTTGCACCACTGATGAAACTCATCATTCGGTATTTCAGTTGCGAGGGCAGATTCTCGCGTCTCTTTGCGTACCATGTTCATTTGTTGATGCACTTCACGAGGGTACGTATGATGAACATTCCGTACTTCATGTATCGCAACATAGAGAGGATGATGATTTTTGTACAGAAGAAGACCCCAGAACAGCAGCATAGAAGTATATATCATTACGCTCTGATCAAGATCATAGTGGTACATCAGTTGACACAGCAGGGCATCACTTGGGAGGATTTCATCTCCCGTGACTTTTTCACAGTGCCACAACCGCCTCCCGAGGTAGTTCATGATGCGGGAGAGCCACAGACCAAATGACATTCTGAGATTGAGCAGATATCAAGGTGCCCATTGTTTGTGAGGCTGAAGGAGGGTTTGTTGGCACTTTATTTGCGGTCTACCTGGCTAGTACACCTCCACTCCTGGTTCCCTTACCACTGGTCACTCACTCAGCAGATTTAGTATTATTCACATGATGTGAGCATGTCGCCTCTTCACATTATTTGCAGTGATCGGGAGGGCAAGAAGCCCATGCATGATGAGGGCCCATCAGGAGGCCGGGACACAGATTTCACAATCATTGATGTTGATGCGAGCTCTCCTAGCTCGAAACCGAGGGAGATCATCCAGGAGCAGAGGGCCGAGAATGACACGCTGAAAGATCAATTGCAAAAGGCTCAGTGGGTGATAAAATATCTGGAGCAGCGCAACAAACAACTTGAGGATGAGCACGAACTTTATGAGCTGCGGCGAATCCGTGAAGATCGACAATTGGCCCGGAAGAGACCCGGCGACATGACACCAATTGATTGAGATTCTGTGCTCACACGGGTTAAAATTCATTTGGAGAAGTTGATTGAGAAGGCCAACAGAGACAAAGACCTGCTTCGTCACATGAAAGGCCATTATTGGGCTCGCATGCATGTCTGCAAAGCGAGAATGAAGATTCTGAAGAGGAGGTTGAGCGAAGCACTAAAACGGCGGAAAAGGCCTAATCCACTCTGGATTTTGGACGAGGATTCATTGGCTGGGCATGATACATGATGGAGGGTCTTCGCTCCGAATTTGAGTAAATTCGGAGAAATTTTTGTCATTTTGAAATATTTTGGTCCAAAAACAGATTTTTCCGCTATACGGGTAGCGCGTCGATATGCTCACTTTTGTTCGGGACACTTGCTGAAAGAAATCTTTGCATTTTTGGGGTTTTTCATGGATTGCATGCTCATATTTCACATTTCATCAGTTCTGAATAATCTAAAAGGTCTAAAAACACCATGAAAACCACCTTGTCGCTGCCCTTTGCACCACAAAGAAGTACTTCTCGAGAACAGTTTTGAGGGTCAAAATAGCTCCAAATTAGAAATTCCACTTGGGTTGGATAGCCAACATCTAGGGATTTCCAACGAGCTATCATGAGCTCAATTTGGATGTTGAGAAGCCTCAAAATCAGGCAGAAAGGCGTGCTACCCACAGCTCGTGTGCGCTACCCATATAAATTGGCTGAATTTTCAACTTCCACTTAATTTTAGCGCTTGGGACTAGTTTGGTTAGTATTGTGGAATTTTTGGGTTTTCATGATGTAAATTGATGGTTGGCATGTAACTTTGGCTCATTTTTACCTATTCTAGAACATTCACTCTCAAAAAATTAAAAATCATGTAAATGAATCAGTTTCCACTCTTTTAGAGGCAAGTTGTTAGCTGCCTAGATTTTAGCTCCTTGATTAGAATTAGTTGGAACTGCTCCTAGAAGGAGGATTTCGACCCCTAGAGGTGTGGGGAAGGGTTAGAGTGATCTATATATTGTAATTTCTGAGACATTCTACAGGTTGGACTCTTGGGAAACTTTTGGCACCATTGTACATATTTTTTCATATTTTGGCTAAGGAAAGATCAGAGGTTTTGCGGCACCTGTTGGGATTCTTGTGGCTTTCTGTTCTTAATGGTGTTTTCTCTCAGTTTATTGTAAGTTCCTTCATGTTTGATGTATGCCATTTCTCACTTATGCTTCTTAAATTAAATGAATGAGTAGATGAGGTTGAATCCATTGTTCACAGTGCTCTGCCTTTGAATTCATTTAGTTTTACATGTTTTCGCCTGTTTGAAAAGGATCCATGTTCATCCTTGCCCTTTTCAGCTCCTTTTTGTTCTGATCCATCCATATATCCAATCAAAAGCATTAATACTATTGCCTACCTCGCCCCAACTCGAATTCTGCAAAGATCTGGCCTTATCCCCGGACCCAAAATTGTTTTTTCCCATTTCTCCAACAAAAACCCAAAAAATCAAAATCAAACCTTCCTATCTCTTTACTAGCCTAAAATCAGTATTCATTGTTCATTATAAGTCATCTCAGCCCCTTTGAAGATCCTTTGCCGAGATAGACCTGGAGAGAGCCCTCTCCTGTCCTCGTAGGGCTAGCTACGAGGCTAAGCGTGGTTTGATGTAGCCTTGAGTTTTATCTCATTTCAGCCTGAGGTAGATTTGAGCGCTAACATAGTGGCGACCATACTGGGGAGAAACTCAAAACGTTTGCTTGTTATAGACGGAGTCTGAAGTCACGCCAGGTAGCCTTCGAAATGCTGTTGCTATGCATCAGCGAAGTAGATAAACGCTGCTTCAGTCGATCTCCGGTCTAGCTTGTAATCGTAACACTTAACTTATAAATTTCCCCAGTACATGTATCGAGTTCAGATCTGATGGTTGATGGTGGACAACGATCAGACATAAGAAGGCTGAAATCATTCACCTGGCGACTTCATTCACTGAAAGATCCAGACAATCAATGCTTCATGGTGACTTCACTACAGGGAGATCAGTAGCTGTGAGATCTTCGAGATGGACCGAATCACAAGAAGATATGCTCCCATGAGCCGAGATCACATTCCAGGTTTTCCGAATAAGATGCCCAAGGTAGATTGGTCAAGGAATCTGCCTACATTTAACGATGATGGTAAGAAGGATGCTGCTTTACATCTAGTTAGATTTCACATGCATATTCGCAAGTTGAAGGTGTATTTTCCTGAAGATTGCTTGATGAAGATATTCCTGGCCACTCTGGAAGGTGAAGCCCAATCTTGGTATGAAAATTTGCCACTGGCCTGTATTTATTGTTTAAAGGATTTTCATGCCCTGTTCATTGAAAGATATCAAGTATCTTATCCATCGTTAAATTTAGTTCATGATTGTTGCAAACATGCTTCTACTTTTATTGAAAGCCTTGAGAAATATTATGAAGATGATAATTTCATGGATGATGAGATCATGGAAGCCCTATATGAAAATCCATTTCAGCAACATGAAGAGAACGTAGAGGATACCCATAAAGAATATCATGAAAATTTGCAGCGGGATCAAGATCTTAGTGCGGTGGAAAGTGAAGCCATTTTGCATGTTGACAGTGAACAGGAATTATATGAAATGGATCAGCAGTATGAGGAAAGTTTGTATACTCCTTCACTTGAAATCAATGAAGACAATCACTGTTTGAGCAAAAGAAAACAAAAGGTATTATCTCCTCTATCTGAAGATGAGATAGATCAGCTATTGAAAGGTCATGTTCCAGCTCAAGTTAACACAGATCTGCAGTGTGCACATGGTCAAGAAGGTGATGGTGGAACTTCTTCCTTTTCTGAAAAGGATGACAGTCCTGTAAGCAGCTTTATAGATTAGCAGGTTGAAGTTGAAGTTTGCCATATGGTTGAAGATTGTGAAAGAGAAAGTCTCATTTCAGATCTGTCCATGGAAGAAGACAGCATGCAAGTAAGTCCAGTTCTAATTTCAGAATGTGATAATGTCAAGTCAGCTACTTCAGATCCAGATTCAAATTGTAATGACCAAGCATACCTTGTGTTGAATTCTGAAAAGGAGAATTTTGCTGTTGAGATCATAGACAGAGTTTTTGATCCAAATGTTCTCATGTCATCAGAACACAACCTTCATGATGAGGTAATTCAGTCAATTTATGCAAAGCAAGATGAGATCTTCATTCAAGTAAGTGAAACAGTTCCTTTGGACGAATCTTTAGTAGATGATAGAAATGTCATGTTTGAGCTTCAAGAATCATTGGAAGTTTCTTTTCTCATGATTGATGACTGTAATGAAAATCCGGCTGTCCTATCATATGAAGATGACCCACCAAATATTCAGACTACAGAAGATCAGACCATTCAAGATTTCCATTCAGATTCTTCTTCATATGTCTCATGTGTTGAAATGTTTTTACAAGAGGAGATCTGCTCATCTACCTGTTCAGAGTTTTTTGAAGCCCAGGAGCATACTTTTACTGAAGTACATGATGAAGACAGATCGGAATCAGGAGAGAAAGACACCTTGTTTCTTTAGCAGGAGGTAAATATTCATGTTTTTCAGGATCCAATGGCAGATTTGTTACAGTCAGCAGTGAAAGTGATTATTGCAGTGTTCAGTGATGAAGGAGATCATGGTCAGCTATGTTTTTGGATGCCCAGTTATCAGTTTGTATTGTTGACCAGCAGATCTGATCAGGGAAATCAATCAAGAAGGCATCTGCTTGATTGGTTACATTGGCATTATGATATAGTTTGATGGTATATTGTCTTGTAAGAAACACAGGCGGTTATGTACTGCCAGCAAGCTTTAAATTTTAAGTTCAGGTCTTCAGTCAGTTTGTTAGAGTCAAGTTTTTTCAAGTCATTTCAGTTTGCCATCGAGTTGGTTTGAGTCAAGTTTTAATCAAGTTCCATTCAAATAAATTAAGTCATCATTTTTGTGTCAATTTCTCGCAATAATGGACTCCATTGCCCAATGGATGGAGGCACTGTCTGCTCTCCCAAAGATCTGCCGTTCTTGGCACCTCCAAGGAGCTACCATCCCCATTGGAGCCAATGTTAGAGTCAGCCTTTGCAGCCTTCCTCCAGTGATCAAACATGCTCTTACAAAGTGATTTTAAGGTGTCAAGGTCAAATTTTTTCATTTCAATGAGTCTTCAAGCAAAATTTGGTCACTAGGCATTAGGTCTAGGGGTTGCTTTTACTCCTGTCAAAGTTGTCCAAATGTCGGTCCATGTCACCATTCAGCTGAGTGTACCATCATTCAGAGGGTTTTCATCATCATTTCAGGTTCCATTGGGTCATTTTACATCTTGTTCATGCTTCAGTTGTGCCTTGGTAAGGTCCATTTCCCTCTCCTAGGGTTTTGGAGGTAATTTCTCTTGGATGGTCAAATCATCGAAAAGACTTGTATCCTGATGTTCACACACCTTCCCCTATCCTTAACATACCTTATTAAACACTTCCCATCACTGAGATTCCCCAAATTCCTCATTTTTGCACAAACCCTAGTTTCTTGCCACAACTTGGCAATTTTCTAGGCTAGGCCTGTGTTTTTCCCTTTTGGACCCCTTCCCCTCACTCAATCTCCGAGATTCCACTTTCCCCTACTTCCTAACATCCCTCCCTACTTCCCAAAATTTCCCCAAGAATTTAGAAGCCCCTTATCCCCTTCATTTCGCTTCATTTCGACAAAATCCCTTGTTCCACACATCGGGATCGGTTTCACTCAAAAGATGTTTCAGAGCAATAAAAGATGAATTTTGGAAAACTGAGAGAGGTTTTTGTCCAAAACATGCCAAAGAAGAAAAACCTCCCTCACTTTTTACACAGGTATCATGGTTTTAGAGAAATTTCAAAAATACCGTTGCCTCAGGAGAATTGAATGCACCTCTGAAGTGACCTTGGGAAAATCAAGATTTCTCCTAGCATGGTTGGCTAAATGACTTGCTTGATGAGTCAAAGGATAACTAGACACAAAGATATTTCCAATGAGCTATCATGAGCTCAATTTGGAGTTGAGGAAGACCTTCAAAAGTTGACTGCAACAGCGCTCTACCTTGAGGCAAGCCTCATTCTGCTCATTTTGACAAGTTTTGGGAGATTTGATTTCTGACAAGGAAAATGAAGTAAAAATTGAAAAATTCCACTTGAGTTGGAAATTAGACTCCAAGAGCTTTCCAACGAGCTATCACACACCTAATTTGGACATCGGGAAGGCCTCCAAAAGCCTCCTGCAAAATGCACTATGTAGCGCACTACTCACAAGGTGCGCGCTACCCATACAGAGTGCGCGCTACCCACATAAGGTGCGCTACCCACATAAGTTCCACAGCCAGTGTTAATTAACACGGGCGCTACCCACTTGCCGGGCGCTACCCGTTGGGCAGGGGCGCTACCCATACAGCGACAGAGCCCAGAAATTTTTTGTCTTGCGCCCAGTTTCGTATCAAATCGGCTCCATCGACTTGCAAGTAGGTTTCTAAAGGTTGCTCAGTAGATTTTTAGCATGATTGTGGTGTTATTGATGTTGGGAAACAAGCCTTGGTTGAAGAGAAATGTATGAACCCTACATTTATATGCAGATTTATTCCTTAAGGGTTTTGAATATATATGGACAGTCTTGTGAAGGGTTTGAAAACTTTTGTGAATGGTAGATATGCTCATGCCCTAGCACATTGTGTACATCATCCTCACACCCTTAGTTTATCATCTTATCACTGCTGTCATGTCCTTTCATGTTTTTACATAGTCTTATGTTGACTAGTCTATATCCTCCATCACCATAATATCACCGCTGCTGTCATCATCATTCTATTACCACTGTCATGGCCATTTGTTTCACCATGGTCATTGTCATGTTGTTCCTATTCTCCATTTGATAAAACACAGTCCCATATTTGTTTGCTCCTTTGACAAATTTTGGCCATCATTATAAAGTTGTACCATACATTTGCATTTGGTACTCATTTGTCAAACTTACTTGTGATCAAAATAGTGATAGTTTTTATGCCATTAAAACAGAGCCATCCTCATTATGATTTTGTTTTCCTGTGATACTTGGGTACATGTGTGACATTTATTGGGTTTTGAACATACATTAAAATTTTGCCTTCACTGCACCTATATCAACATCCATATTGCAAATATCTTGTTTTCAAAGCCATGTCAGAGACAGACTCAGTTTATGAGCAGGAGTCTGACAGTGATTCCACAGCAGAGGGTAATGTGCCACGGAGGCCTCACAAAGGTGGCAAAGGTGGTAAACATCTCAGGGAGGAGCCTACTTCTTTGGCTCAATTGCAGGCATGTCCGCTTGCAATGGATTGTTTTCGGTTTCAGTCATGTTTTCGATTCTGTGAGATGATTTCACAAACCCAGCTTCATCGTGAACTAGCTCGTCTATTTGTTCTACATTTACATGATGGCCGTGTAAATCTCGCCGGAGTAGATTTCATTCTGTCACCAATGACTATTGCTTAGGCCACTGGCATACCAAATTTAGGAGAGGAATGGAACAAACGTCAGCAGTTAGAGAAATTCCACTATGAGCCATACATCAAACCTGGGTATATGAGGCACTTGGACAGAGTTTTTCCTTTCAGATTCCTGAGGGATGAGTTTGCACCACTGATGAAACTCATCATTCGGTATTTCAGTTGCGAGGGCAGATTCGCGCGTCTCTTTGCGTACCATGTTCGTTTGTTGATGCACTTCACAAGGGTACGTATGATGAACATTTCGTACTTCATGTATCGCAACATAGAGAGAATGATGATTTTTGTATAGAAGAAGAGCCCAGCACAACAACATAGAAGTATATATCATTACGCTTTGATCAAGATCATAGTGTTACATCAGTTGGCACAGCAGGGCATCACTTGGGAGGATTTCATCTCCCGTGACTTTTTCACAGCGTCACAGCCGCCTCCCGAGGTAGTTCATGATGCGGGAGAGCCTTCACACCAGCCTGACATTCCTGAGATTGAGCATATCAGTGCTCCATTGTATGTGACATACCAGCGAGGCCACAGGGCCTTATTTGCAGCTACACGACGAGTATTATCTCCACCCGGGGTGGAAGGGGTCTCGCCGACTCCATCAGCAGAGCGAGTATTATCTCCACATGATGTGGAAGGGGTCTCGCCTTCTTCTTCAGCACAGGTACAGATTCAGGACAGGGGCAAGAGGCCCATGCATGATGAGGGCCCATCAGGAGGCCGGGACACGGATTTCACGATCATTGATGTTGATGCGAGCTCTCCTAGCTCAAAGCTGAAAGAGATCATCCAGGAGAAGAGGGCCGAGAATGACATGCTGAAAGAGAAATTGCAGAGGGCTCAGTGGGTGATAAACTACCTGGAGCAGCGTAACAAACAGCTAGAGGATGAGTACGAACTTTATGAGCTGCGGCGAATCCGTGAAGATCGACAATTGGCCCGGAAGAGACCCGGCGACATGACACCAATTGATCGAGATTCTTGCCTCACACGTGTTAACATTCATTTGGAGAAGTTGATTGAAAAATCCAACAGAGACAAAGACATGCTTCGCCACATGAAAGGTCATTATTGGGCCCGCATGCACGTCTGCAAAGCAAGAATGAAGATTCTGAAGAGGAGGTTGAGTGAAGCACTAAAACGGCGGAAAAGGCCTGATCCACTCCGGATTTTGGCCGAGGCTTCATTGGCTGGACATGATACATGATGGAGGGTCTTCGCTCTGAATTTGAGCAAATTCGGGGAAATTTTTGTCATTTTGAAATATTTTGGTCCAAAAACAGATTTTTCCGCTATACGGGTAGCGCGTCGATGTGCTCACTTTTTTTCGGGACACTTGCTGAAGGAAATATTTGCATTTTTGGGTTTTTCATGGTAATTTATGCATGCTCAGGCATTTCCGAAGCATTTCATCAGATTCTGGATGGTCAAAAGGCCCAAAAACACCATGAAAACCACCTTGCTGCCACCTTTTGCACCAGCAAGAAGTACTTCTGGGAGAATGAAGTTTTGGAGGGGAAAATGAGCTCCAAATTGGGAAATTCCACTTGGGTTGGATATCCAACATCCAGGGCTTTCCAACGAGCTATCATGAGCTCAATTTGGATGCCAGGAAGTGCCTCAAAATCAGGCTGAAAGGCGCGCTACCCATACAGCTCAGGCGCGCTACCCACATAGATTTTTGGCTGAATTTTCAACTTCCAGCTCAGAATTTCAGCCAGTTGGGACCAGTTTTGCTTGTGGATGAAATTTTTGGGTTTTCATGATGTAAATTGATGGTTGGAATGTAACTTTGGCTCATTTTTACCTATTCTAGAAGATTCACTCTCAAAAAAGTGAAAATCATGTAAATGAATCAGTTTCCACTCTTTTAGAGGCAAGTTGTTAGCTGCCTAGATTTTAGTTCCTTGATTAGAATTTGGTTGAAACTGATCCCTGAAGAAGGAATTTGACCCCTAGAGGCATGGGAAGGGGTTAGAGTGATCTATATATTGTAATTTTTGAGACATTCTACAGGTTGGACTCTTGGGAAACTTTTGGCACACTATTGTACATATTTTTCATATTTTGGCTAAGGAAAGATCAGAGGTTTTGCAGCACCTGTTGGGATTCTTGTGGCTTTCTGTTCTTAATGGTGTTTTCTCTCAGTTTATTGTAAGTTCCTTCATGTTTGATGTATGCCATTTCTCACTTATGCTTCTTAAATTAAATGAATGAGTAGATGAGGTTGAATCCATTGTTCACAGTGCTCTGCCTTTGAATTCATTTAGTTTTTCATGTTTTCGCCTGTTTGAAAAGGATCCATGTTCATCCTTGCCCTTTTCAGCTCCCTTTCGTTCTGATCCATCCATATATCCAATAAAAAGCATTAAGACTATTGCCTACCTCGCCCCAACTCGAAATCTGCAAAGATCTGACCTTATCCCCGGACCCAAAATTGTTTTTTCCCATTTCTCCAACGAAAACCCAAAAAATCAAAATCAAACATTCCTATCTCTTTACTAGCCTAAAATCAGTATTCATTTTTCATTATAAGCCATCTCAGCCCCTCTGAAAACATTTTCCGAGATAGACCCGGAGAGAGCCCTCTCCTGTCCTCGTAGGGCTAGCTACGAGGCTGAGCGTGGTTTGATGTAGCCTTGAGTTTTACCTTATTTCAGCCTAGGGTAGATTTGAGCGCTAACAATCAATACCAAATGACAAGACAACATCAAACCACTTTGGGATCTCAGGATCTAGCCCTCCTAGATCCAGAGAGGGATCTCTCTATAAAGGTAAAGAATAATATATCTTTAAAGTTCAATTTAAGGTATTAGGCTAATTATAGAGAACAAGGGTTTTTGGTTTGTTTGTTTGGTTGGGAAACATTGAAAGAAGGGTTTAATGAAATGTAAAGGAATGAATAGTGAAGGATTTTTGGCAATGGGAAGATAACTCAAAGAGAATACAAGTTCATTGGGAAATAGGGTCATAAAAGGGTTTACTTGCAATCCAAATATCCAAGGCTTTCAAAGGGCTAGTCATCTAAATCAGAGGATCTCTTAAGATGATTGTATGGGATGAAACAATAAGGAAATGAATGGGAATAACAAGGAAAGCCTTCCAAGGTGACAACCTCGGAGTAAGTCAAGGGATAGGGCACACCTTATACCTCTATGATCAATACTCATGATGAGGCTAACTTCAAAGACAACAATCCAACAGTCCTCCTGACTACTTTCAGATAGTAGAAAACACTTAAGTTCAAACACAAAGTGAAGTCTAATATTAGAGAAATAATTTTAACCTTCTTTGCTTTTGACACTCAAATCAAAGGGATCTTCGAAAGGCTAACTATTGGAAAGGGAACTTAGCGGACAAGGCTAACACTAAATCTCCCCATTTCCTAATTCTTTCAGCTGAACCAAACAGGAACATCTAAGAAACAAACTCTAAATTCATACATCAGTAAGCATGGGAAAACCAATTCCTCAACTAGTTAAATTATATTGAATTTGTTCTAAGATACACAAATAGCATAAAACATAAATATAAGAATGTGCAGGAAGCATTAGGGTACTTGCAGTAGTAATCCTAAGCTAAAATTACTGTTTCTTATCAGGGAAAATGAAACATAATGTAAAACAGAGGGAAAATAATAACAAAGAAGGGACACATCACTAATGACTTAGATCAGGATCCAGTGAAAATGCTTGTCATATTGGCAAACCAAAACCAATCACGTACATTTTTTTCCAATAGCTTGATACAATCCAGAAATCATCTCCTAGCCTATTTACAACAACTACTCAGAGAACTCTAACTCAATAAAAAACTTACAATCAGTTAATTTCCAACCCTTTACAATGTATTTTCGATGAGTTCTTATAGGTGAATGAGTGATAGTAGTGGTAGATGTAGACTTAAAGGCTTCATTAAGACAGAGGGGAAGAAGTATTCAAATGCCCACTTTGCTTAATGGTTTTACATTAACTGCTGGTACCCATAAGATGACTTAGAAGTCTTTGTCAGGTTGAAAATAACTTCTAGGGTATGTTTCTTGAAGTACTTTTTCTGGCTGTAGTACTCTATCTAATCCTCTGCGACAAGTAAGGTGAAGATTTTGTCTTTCAGGTCTTTCATACTTTGCAATCACTGTACTGACATTCTAGGAATTTCTGTCAGAGTAATAACTGTTATGGGGCTCGATGAAAAATGAAGTAGGTTGTGTGAATTAGTACTTCTTATGAAAGAACGTTCTGCTTGATAGGTCTCCTTTGTTGCTTTAATCACTGATATCCACATTTAATCTGTGCTTCAAGCTTTATTAAGCTCCCTTGATTATCTTCGGGGTTGTTGAACTGCATTATTGTCTTTAATCTATGGATTAAGTATCAAATCTTCAATATATTGCATTAATCTTTAATCCTCTGGGGTATACTTTGTTGCTTCTTCTACTCAGGTCTTTAGGTTTTTTGCTGATTTGGAGGGTTTGCCGAAGATCAGAGATAGTGATCCGTCGAATAAACATGAATTTAAATCCTTTTCTGATTCCTTTCTTTGCAATATTTGGCTACAGGATCGTCACCCTACAACCTATGTGACCTGACTGTGACTATGGAAATCACATGAATTAACCGCCCTTTAAACCATGTAAAGCATGATAAACATATTACAAAAAACCTGCGGAAGCTTGGATAATTGCGACAGAGGCTCGGAGGAATGGCAAAGGAGCAGTGGGAGTGTTGAAATGCAGTGGAGGAGGAGAGAAACCCTGGAAGAGTAGCTAACCAAGTTAAAATTTGAAATAGGGCACAAAAATGAGAAGAAATGGTTTTAGAAAACCACTGGTGGTTATCGCATAACGAAAGGGCAGTAAGTGGTTTGGGATGGATGGAATGCGATTCCATTCATCCTTGGAAACGTGGATTTCCAATACCACCCATTTTTCATAAGAGTTACGCAATGCTGGGGAGGGGGCCAGAGTGATGTGATATGGATCGTGGATCGTCGGATCTGGGGTCTGAGATCAGACGGTGCGTCGTGAGCGTGACAGGCCGAAAGCTGCATGGTGGGATGAGCAGTGGGCTAGGTAAGTGACGTAATCTCATCTTTCGCGGAGTGGATGGTGGAGTAGCGGGGTCAAGCGGTCATGTTAAATTAGGACCGTTAGATCCATTGGATGGACAGCTAGGATCGAATCGGGAGATCGCACTTCACGGATGGAAAGGGAATGTGACCAATGGATTAAGTTTGGCCAATGCGATGGCTTGAGACCGAAATAAGTGCCAAGGCATGGTTCTATGGGAGTAAGCAGAACCAGGGGTTTAGAGGAGAAAGGGCTTATCGCACCGGGGAAACGAAGATGAAGAGAAAAGCGAAAGGTTTTCAAAGGAGCAATGACCATCGATCTACCAGGATCGACTTTCCCAATTTAATCAGAAAAAAGCATTTCGATTAGGGAATTTCAGGAGTAAAAGGAATTTTCAATAGTGATGAGGCCCTTTAGTGCTTGGTCATAGCATGGGTCACATGAGGAAGAGGGGCTAGGGCTAGGCCGAAAGGGGATTAAGGCCATAATGTTTGGAAGACTATTTTTAAGGCTTCAAAGGTGATTTTAAGGTCAAATGAAGGCTCTAATAGGTCAGAAAGGGGATTTTTAAAGTAAATATGAGGGAGATACAAGGTTTAAAAAGGATTTTTGAATAAAATGGGGGAAATGAAGGGAAAAATGTAAGGGAAAATGATGGATATGGAGGCCTTTTGAAAGCATATTTTTTTCATAAACAGCAGGGTTTTGGTGGAGACAATAGTGGAGATGCATTTCAAGGATAGACAATAACACAAGGCTTCAGAGATGATAGATTTTCGAAGGAAAGATTAACTTGAAGGCTTGGTCACAAATTTAGCCACCTTTTTTCTTTGTAAAATTATTATAGGTGGCTAACAGGCCCTGATCATGTAGCATAGCTCGTGCAGCACCCATGATCGTTTTTTTCTTCCTCTCTACAACCCCATTTTGTTGTGGGTTATCAAGCACTATGAGTTCTCTTCAAATTCCTTCATTCCTACAGAAGTCTTTAAATTCATTCGAGATGTATTCTCCACCATTACACTCTACGTAGCCTTCACTTGCTTCCACTCTCATAAAACCTCGTTGGAATATTGTCATTGATGGAAAAGGCTATTACAAAGGAGAATCTGATCAAAAGAACAGAGGAAGTATCGGTCAAGAAGCAAAAACAAGCAAAAGAGGAGATATGTTGGAAAATTGCCCGGAACAATGAAACATGGTATGGCAACTGTACATTGGTGCTTATGGAACCAGAATGGAGCATGAAGAGGCGGCACGGCGAATTTAAGGTCACAAAGGAATCTGGTGTGAATTTCTTGTGTTATGGATGTTACGAAGATTGCGTCGAACTGGTGTCAAGCCTCAATAAACAAAATGATGGGTTAATCTGTTGATAAAGAGCGCAAGCGATGTCACAGTAAATAAGTCAATTTACAATAATCAAGCAGGGGGAGTGGAACCTTGAGCGAAGAAGGTGGAACCTTGCGAGAGGAACAGTAACGGCAGTTTCCGGTTTTTATCGCACCGCTCTCGTCGGGCAAGTGGTATTTCCTGGTGAGGAGTGATTCCATAGAATGCTCGACACGCGTCCCTGTACGACTTCACAAAACCACTTTTCACCGTGCGCCATCGCGCGTTATACTTCGACCCAGGATGCCCAGCGATATCTTTGAGCATCGTTGATCTGGGAAGGGGTCATCGGACGGTCGTCATTTGTTGAAGGTGCGCGGAGATTAACACAGGTACGGCGGACCATCGCACGTTAACGTTCGGCATCGGAGGTCAAGTGATATGCATATGTGACGTTGATCTTGGAGGCTCACGATCTAACGGTGATCGGGCGATGGACTTGCTTGAAGTTTATTTTGGTACGGTGGGGCGCATATGTGGGCCAGGGGTCAAAGGTTTAGTGAAATATTAAACTATTTGAAAGCGTCGGATATTGTTTATAAAATCCGAAGGGTTAAACATAAGGGATTAAAACGTTTTAAATATATTTATTTATCAATTGATAAATAAATTAAAAAGAAATAAAAACCCCGTGGGCCAAACTAATGGAAATATTGTAAAAGGAATACCATTAGCGGTTAAATGGTTTTTAACCCATGGTTTTAATAAAGGGAAAACTATATAAGGAGAAGAAAAATAAAGAACGGTGTGTGCATTGTAAGGGTTGTGAATGAACAATTTCTAAAAGGAATATCTGTATGGGCGAGCTCTGGTCTTAACTGATAAATCTGAAACTACGATGCACCCATGGATAGAATGATCTGACGATGATAAATCTCTGGTTTGTGTGAGAATATAGAAAGTAAATAAAACTGGTGACCGACAATGTATGTCATATGGAAACTGGTGGATCCAGTCTGAAAATTGATGAAACGTGGTCTACGGTAGTGCTGAAGGTCGAAGCCTTCAGAAAGGGGGTTGTAGCTCCCTTCCAGTGGTAGCTGGTAAACGAGAGAAGGTTGTAGCCTTCTGCAGGTGGGTGCCTGCGTGCTGGTATAAGTCTGCACCAGCATATATTGTAAGAAGTCTTCTCTATAATAAATATTGAAAACTGAGATTATAGCAGCGGTGGTTTTCTCCCGAATTGGGTTTCCACCTTAAATCTTGTTGTTCATATGTGTTGATGGTTTGTTCTGTTATTTCTGTTCATGCTTAATGCTTATCTGATGCAATGTTGGATGCAGTACTGTAACATATGTTTTTAAGAGAAAGAAAAGAAAAATTGTTCAGCCCTAAATACTGATTCACCCCCCTCTCATTATTTTTCCAAACAATTGGTATCATAGCAGGTCCTTCTGAAAAATCTTAGCCACTAGAAGGAAGATCAAGCAAGATGAGCAATCAAGATGGAATAGCATCTATCAGGCCTCCGCTTTTTAACGGAAACAATTTAATCTTCTGGAAGACAAGGATGAGATCCTATCTTCAGTCTCTGGGAGCAGAGGTATGGGAAATTGTTGAACAAGGATATCAATACCCAGCTGCAGTACCAATAGATCCGACGAAAAGAAAGAACTATGAAACGAATGCAAAGGCGGTCAATGCTCTATTGGGAAGTCTAACTGAATCTGAATTTGTCAAAGTCATGCAGCTGAATACAGCCAAGACAATATGGGACAAAATCATTCTAAGTTATGAAGGTGATGCAAAGGTAAAAAGTGCTAAACTCCAAACTCTCAGAATTCAATATGAAAATCTAAAAATGGATAATGAAGAAAGCATTGCAAATTTCTTTTTACGACTTGATGATATTGTAAATCGTATGAGAAATATGGGAGAAACAATAACCGAATCTACCTTGGTTGAGAAAGTCTTAAGATCACTAACAACAAAGTTTGAGTCAAAAGTTTCTGCCCTTGAAGAAAAGCAGGATCTTTAAAATCTTACTGTGGTTCAACTTCATGGCATACTAACCGCATATGAAATAAGAAGAGGAGGACCTTCTGAAATCAAAGAAGCAGTATTTAGAACTTCTACAAAAGGGAAGGAAGTACAAAAAACAGAAGGATCAGGATATATCTCAGAAGAAGATGAGATAAACTTTGTAAAGAAACTTCAACTTGGCACAGGACGGTTCAGAGGTAAGCTTCCTTTCAAATTTTTTGATTGTGGAAGAGTTGGTCATTATGCTGCTAAGTGTCCTTATAAAGAAACACATAAAAAAGGGAAGGAAGTAGCAAAAAGGAATAAGAATCGTTTTAGCACTAGAAAGAGTTACTACACTCATGAAGATAGTGATGGGTTATCTGATAGTGAGGAAGAATGTGAGCAAGATCTTAGACTTCTCATGGCATTTGAAAAAGAATCTAGAGAAGAAAAAGACACTTTTATGGATGCTCTAGAAGACAGTGATTTTCTTGATGAAAACATTAAACTCAAGACTTGCTTAGAAGAAAATAAAATAATCATAGAAACTCTGAAAAATCAGCTTGAAGAAAAGCAGAAACACAATGAGAAATTAGAGTGTGAGGTAGTAAGCCTAAGAAAAGAACTTGAGAAAGTAAAAACTCTGAATCTTAGATTTGCTAAAGGATCTGAAACATTAGATGAGATTATCAAGGTACAACATTCTCCTCTTATAAAGACAGTTCTTGGATATATTGGAGAATCTTCTCAGGCTTCAGCATCAAATTATCTAAAAGTAGTTACAGCTGGTTTACAACATGCTGCCACTTAGCAAGGGAATAAAGAATCTTTACAGACAAAGCATGATCATCCCAATTCAAAGAACACTAATGTCTTTCAAAGAAACACCAATCAACAAGTAAGTTCATATAGAAGATTTTATGATCGCAGAAATTTCTTCTTCAATGTACAATGTTTCTCATGTCACAATTTTGTTCATAAAGCTGTTCAATGTGTTGCATATAAAACCATCATGGCAAGGGAAGAAAGAAAGAAAAGGATTGATATTGAAACAAAAAATAATACTTATAACAACTTTTTTTGTCTTCAAAATGAAGTTGAATGTGCTGATTGCAATAACTTTGGCCATGAAGAATCTGAATGCAGGAGCCAATTTTAGCCAAAAGAACATGTACCTTCAAGCTCCAAAGTATGGAAAAAGAAGGAATTACAAGTTGAAAATTGTGGCATAGTGTTATTTGCAGAAGATGAAGAAAACCAATGGTACATTGATAGTGGATGCTCAAGACACATGACTGGTGATAAAGACAAACTTCTTGCATATAGTGCTCTAGAAAAAGAAAAAAATGTTACATTTGGAAATGACACTCCTGCGGTCATTAAGGGAAAAGGGTCTATTTTTCTAAAAGAAAAGGTGAAAGCTAATGAAGTCATGTATGTGGATGGATTAAAGCATAACTTGTTAAGTGTAAGTCAAATGTGTGATCAAGGAACTGAAGTTTTCTTTAGTTCAAAAGAATGTGTGGTACGTGATCTTGATACAGGTAAAGCAATTATAAAAGGAAAAAGAACTCCAAACAACCTGTATATATTGAAGAACCCCAAAGAAAAATGTTATTTGAGTAAATCTTCAGAAAATTGGCTATGGCATAGAAGGTTGGGGCATCTGAGCTTCTCTCAAATCAACAAATCAAGCAGACTTAAAGTTGTTTGTGATCTTCCCAATATTACTCTACCTGAAAATATCATATGCAAATCTTGCCAATTCGGTAAGCAAACTAGAGTACAATTTAATGCCAAGGAAGGATCATCAAGTAAGCCTCTTGAACTCATTCATACTAACATATGTGGACCTATGAGGAAAAAGTCACCACGTGGTGAAGAATACTATATCTTATTCATTGATGATTTCTCTAGAATGTGTTGGATTGGGTTGCTTAAACACAAAGATGAAGCATTTGAGAAATTTCAGATCTTCAAAGCACTAGTTGAGAATGAATTAGATCTAAAAATCAAGTGTCTCAGATTTGATCGAGGAGGAGAATATACATCCAATGAATTTCTTGAATTCTGTGAACAACATGGCATAAAAAGACAGTTCTCTGTAGCTGGCACTCCACAACAGAATGGTGTTGCAGAAAGAATGAACAGAACAATTCAACAAATGGCTAGAGCTATGATTGATGATTCCGGAACACCTGACACATTTTGGGGAGAAGCAGCACATACAGCAGCAAACATTCTCAACAAAGCACATGTTCGTGTAAATAGTGATAAAACTCCATATGAACTCTGGTATGGTAATCCTCCCACTATAAAGCATTTTAGAATTTTTGGGAGCAAATGCTTTATCAAGAATAATGATGAAAACTTGGCAAGTTTGAACCCAGAGCAGATGAAGGAATATTTCTTGGTTACTCCTCTAGGAGTAAGGCATATAAATGTTACAATAAAAGACTTCAAAAGATTGTTGAATGTATTGATGTTGTTATTGATGAGTCTCCTGCAGCTCCAAAAGAAGAAAAGCAAACAACAGATGAAGATGATGATGACACATATCCTTCTACATCAAATAAGGATGATATAGACAGTGAACCCAATGAAGAACCCGAAGATGATTTATCTGAAAAAGCTCCATCTAGATATGTTCAAAAGAATCATCTAGAATCTCAAATTTTGGGAGAAAAGGGATCAGGTGTACAAACAAGAAGGACTCTTGTGGGATCTTCTAGCAATCTGGCATTTATGTCCACTATTGAACCTCACAGTGTCAGTCAAGCTAGCAAAGATGAATGTTGGATTCAAGCCATGAATGAAGAGCTTGATCAAATTGAAAAGAATCACACTTGGGAATTAGTACCAAGACCTCATGACAAAAATGTCATTGGAACTAAATGGATATTCAAAAACAATTTAAATGAGAATGGAGATGTTATAAGAAATAAAGCTAGACTTGTTTGCAAGGGGTATGCTCAACAAGAAGGTATATACTTTGAAGAAACTTTTGCTCCTGTAGCTAGACTTGAAGCCATAAGAATGTTTCTTGCTTTTTCAAGCTGCCAACAAATCAAAGTTTATCAAATGGATGTTAAATATGCTTTTCTCAATGGTGATCTAGAAGAAGAAGTTTATATAGAACAACCAGAAGGATTCATTTTGGGAAATTATGAAAAACTTGTTTGTAGACTTAAAAAGGCTCTATATGGTCTCAAACAAGCTCCAAGGGCATGGTACTATCATCTTGACAAATATCTTCATCAACAAGGATTTTCAAAAGGGTCTGCTGATAGCAAATTATACACAAAAACTGAAAATGACAAACTATTGATCGTGGTTGTATATGTTGATGATATCATTTTTGGAAGTAATGAAGAGTCTATGAGTCAGAAATTTTCTTCTGATATGCAGCAAGAATTTGAAATGTCTTTACTTGGGGAACTAACATTCTTTCTTGGCTTGCAAGTGCAACAAGCAACAGATGGCATATTCTTGTCACAAGAAAAATATCTCAAGCAAATCCTGAAGAAGTATGGCATGGAAGACTGCAAACCTGTAAGTACACCAATGATAACCGGATGTAATCTCAGTTCTAATGATGATTCCCCCATGGTGAATCAACCTGAATACAGATCTATGATAGGAAGTCCACTTTATCTCACTGGGACCAGACCAGACATCATGCATGCAGTTGGGATTGTTGGACGATTCCAAGCTAATCCAAAAGAGTCTCATCTTCAGGTTGTAAAAAGAATATTCAAATATCTGCAAGGAATTCAAGACTTTGCACTATGGTATCTAAAGAATGCTGACCTTACTCTTCATGCATACACTGATGCAGATTGGGCTGGAAGTGTTGATGATCGGAAAAGCACCAGTGGTGGTGCATTCTATATGGGGCCTCGGTTAGTATCTTGGTTCAGCAAGAAGCAAAGCTCCATTGCCTTATCTACAGCAGAAGCAGAATATGTGGCCGCTGCATCATGTTGCACTCAACTTCTTTGGATGATGCAAACCCTACAAGACTTTCAAATCAAATGCTCACCTCATATCTCCATTATGTGTGATAATACAAGTGCTATCAGTATCTCAAAGAATCCTGTTATGCATTCCAGGACCAAGCACATTCCCATCAAATATCACTTCTTACGAGAACAAGTGCTTGAACAAAAGGTGAAATTGGAGTATTTTTCCTCCAAAGAACAAGTAGCTGATATATTTACCAAACCTCTACCCAGGGAAGCATTCGAATATTTCAGACAGAAACTAGGAGTAGTCTCTTCCATGCAGAGGATTAGGTCTACTTAAACATGTATGATTAAATTGGTTCCTCGGTGCTTAGGCATATTCGAACTTCCCATAGGAGCGGGGAGCATGGTATTGTCATTACAAAGGATCTCGATCAACCCTTTGCCATTGATGTCAAAGGGGGAGAACAAAGCAAAGAAGGGCTTCTAGAAGATAAATAGAGAAAGAGTATTACGGAGGAAGCATATTGCCATCAATGCCAAAGGGGGAGATTGTTGGAATATTGTCATTGATGGCAAAGGCATTGGCTACAAAGGAGCATCTGATCAAAAGAACAGAGGAAGTATCGGTCAAGGAGCAGAAACAAGCAAAAGAGGAGATATGTTGGAAAATTTCCTGGAACAATGAAACATGGTATGGCAACCATACATTGGTGCTTATGGAACCAGAATGGAGCATGAAGAGGCGGAACGATGAATCAAGAACGAATTTAAGGTCGCAAAGGAATCTGGTGTGAATTTCTTATGTTATATATGGATGTTACGAAGATTTCATTGAACTGGTGTCAAGCATCAATAAACAAAATGATGGGTTAATATGTTGATAAAGAGCGCAAGCGATGTCACAGCAAATAAGTCAATTTACAATAATCAAGTAGGGGGAGTGGAACCTTGAGTGAAGAAGGCAGAACCTTGCGAGAGGAACAATAACGGCTGTTTCCGGTTTTTATCGCACCGCTCTCGTCGGGCAAGTGGTATTTCCTGGTGAGGAGCGATTCCATAGAATGCTCGACACGCATCCCTGTACGACTTCACAAAACCACTTTTCACCGTGCGCCATCGCGCATTATACTTTGACCCAGGATGCCCAGCGATATCGTTGAGCGTTGTTGATCTGGGAAGGGGTCATCAGACGGTCATCATTTGTTGAAGGTGCGCAGAGATTAACACAGGTACGGTGGGCTATCGCACGTTAACGATCAGTATTGGAGGTCGAGCGATATGCATATACGCCATTGATCTGGAAGCTTGCTAATCTAACGGTGATCTTATGGATCGTGTTTCGGGAAAAAACACTCTAGAGGTTTGTTGGGTCAAAACCTCCACAGATCAGGGCATGCTATTCAAGAAGGACTCACACAACCACACTTGTATGCTAAAAACTAGATAACATCGATAGTAGAACTCACCCGTAATCCTACGTTTGATGTAGATCCCACGGGGTCCAAACCCCCAGCAACCCTTCTTCCTCCTCAACCTGAAAACCAAGAAGAAACGTGCACGGAAATATAGTTGTACAGCATATATCTATCCTAAATGTCAGTGAAATCCATGTGAAACATCATATAAACAATAATAAATGCTTAAATAATAATCTTTTCACATATGCAAGTAGATATTAACATGTGAATTCAGGAACAAGATGGTTCTTCTTCATTACGAACAACATGTACAGTAATAAAAAGTGGACAGATCACCTGAATCCTTCCACGATCTTCGAACAGACCGTCGTCCGGATCCATCCCGCCCTTGCCTCGCTAGGATACTTTCAAGACTTGTGCACACGAGATGACATATAAACTGATGAACATCTCCAAGAAACAAGGGTTTCCTGTAAAAATCTGGGAAAGTGCAGGAGGCACGGGAAATCAGACTTGAATTGGGATTCCAACAGAGTATAATGTCTATAAATTTCTCTCTCCCTTAGGCCATACACATGAGGGGCTTTTATATTTCCTCAAAGTAGTTTCAATCAGTTGGAAACAGTTGGCCACGTGCTGGGGTGGTTGAACTATTGGAGTAACCATCAACCCAGCCCGAAAATAGGGAATTTTTATATATTTTTAAATGATTTTAATGGCATACGTGGAAAAGTGTGTATGGACTCGCGTATACACGCGGAAAAGTCTGGGCATACCCGCGTATGGGATTTTTAACACTGTTTTTTATGAATTTTGTTCAAGTCTGTGGGAATGGGTGCCCAAGGCCAAAGAGACAATCATGAATCACATGAGGGTGAAAAATGATGCTATAACAGATGCCCCCTAATATATGAGGTCATAAGGGGTACATGATGGCTGAAATGTATTATGCACATAGAAAGAACTTCGCAAGGACAAGAGAGGACTTCACCAGATTTCAGCCTGCCAAAAACCAATGAAAGAAAACAGAGAGTCAACTCATGTTGAGGCGGGCATACCCATGCTCAGTCAAAAATACATCATATGGAAAGTACATAATAGATCCAAAATGTATACAAGTATAGCTGAACTGAAAGTACACAATGAATCATCTGAGCATGGCCCGGAAGTACAAGTATGAATCAATGTCCAAGTATCACATATATAGAAAGCTGATCAATGATGCTGAAACTGGATGTCTGATCATATAAGTAACTGAATCTCCAAGTACCAAATCATAAGAGGTGGAATAAACGGTACAATCACGCAACTCGGGAGCCAACATATAGGATGATGTTGTACTGATACTGCAACATATAAGGATGAACGGCATCACTGGCAGAAACTGAATGGACTGTCAAAAGTGAACCGAAAGATGCTGATGCAACCCGAGGTCTTCACCGATCTCGACGACACAATTCTACACAATGGGAATAAATGAGCTGAAGTCGACCATGTGAGAAATCGTTGGATTACCGGTCAATAATGTAAACCGTTAACCAATGCGAGACAACCCACCAATAATGAAAATGAGTGTCAAGGTGCCCCAGTACAATCTAACAAGTGCGAATGAATGAGTTGAAGTCGAACACTTGGAAGAATCTACCAATCAGGAGGCAATGATGAATCCCCACTGTCGATAGTGAAGAGTCTGCCACTGATGACTGCAAACCCTAAGGTACTGAAAAAAAGACTCTAGATCTTATTCCCAGAGCAATGAGTCGGAGTCGATGGGAAAAGATCTGCTGGAAGGAAGGCATTAAGGCATCCCACATCAGTCCAGCGCGAGTGTAACCCGCAGGCCAAGATTTGGAAGGAATCGGATGAAGTAGAGTGACGGAACCAAACCGAAGTACGTTTCTGACATGCACTAGATGAAGCTAGCGCACGGAAGAAACCCTCTGAACCAACCAATAATGAAAGCTGACACAGAGGCGAGATATCTACCAATAGGGTCAAATGGAAATCAAGGTATTGCACGAATCCCAAGTGTGATAATGTATGCTAACGTCGAACACAGGGGAAACCACTCATTCAAAGACCCATAATGATGATCAAATGCTGAGCACAAGGTCACCTATCAATGATGGAAATAGGGCCAGGGTGCGGCTCTAGGTTTGCTTTCAGAGCAATGTGTCATAGTCGATAAGAGACAAACCCGCCCGGCAAAGAAGTCAATGGGGACCTTCTTCGACCAGCATGACGAAGACAAAACATGATGTGATAGAAGACAGAATCTGCTAGAACCAGAAGGCCATTTGAATAATGGTGAGAGACCGTAGAATAAATTGTCTGCAGTTAAACTTCCATAGAACAAAAAGCACGACTGCCTGGTAATGGCAGCAAAAAATAGCATATGGTGCAGCCCATACGGGAGGCAAAACAAACTCTCCATGTGATTGGAAGAGATAACCAACCGGGGGAGAACTGACAAGTGAAACATGGTAAAGGGTGAACCTAGGTCAAAACTAAAACCATCCCAAATGAAGGAAATATATATAAGTATATGTGCTTTGTTCAAGGGCGACAAACTGACTCTGTACTGCCATCAAAACAACGAAGATACATCCCGTTCCCGCTCTTTTTGTTATATTTGATTTTTTTGTCTTTTTCATATAATAAGCCTGAAAAAGAATAAAATAATGCTATAGTACAATGGATAGAACGAGTATCAAGAAACAGATGCACTATTTCCTGGGATAGGAACAATCCTATGCTCAATGCAAGGTGGCGGAAACTGGTAAGCGATACTCAAAGGAATGTTCCATCCATGGGTAAAAGGGTGTCAAGTCACGATAGCTAAGTGCATGCAATGGTTAACTTGTACAGATAGTCAAGGTCAAAAGTTGGCTTTAAACATCGAGTCCAAAATGAAGCCGGCTAAAGGCCAGGATAAACAAGTAGCCAATATGCAATGCAATAATACAACTTAACAACACCGGAGGTTAGACTACTGGAGTAACCATCAACCCAGCCCGAAAATAGGAATTTTTATATATTTTTTAATGATTTTAATGGCATACATGGAAAAGTACATGTGGACTCGCATATACATGCAGAAAAGTCTGGGCATACCCTCGTATGGGATTTTTAACACTGCTTTTTATGAATTTTATTCAAGTCTGTGGGAATGGGTACCCAAGGCCATAGAGACAATCATGAATCACATGAGGGTGAAAAATGATGCTATAACTTTGTGAAAGTTTATTTTGGTACGGTGGGACGCATATGTGGGCCAGGGGTCAAAGGTTTAATGAAATATTAAACTATTTGAAAGCGTTGGATATTGTTTATAAAATCCGAAGGGTTAAACATAAGGGATTAAAACGTTGTAAATATATTTATTTATCAAAGTTGATAAATAATTAAAAATAAAACCGTGAAATAAACTAATAGAAATATTTATGAAAGGAATACCATTAGCGGTTAAATGGTTTTTAACCCATGGTTTTAATAAAGGGAAAACTATATAAGGAGAAGAAAAATAAATAACGGTGTGTGCATTGTAAGGGTTGTGAACGAACAATTTCTAAAAGGAATATCTGTATGGGCGAGCTCTGGTCTTAACTAATAAATATGAAACTAAGATGCACCCATGGATAGAATGATCTGACGATGATAAATATCTGGTTTGTGTGAGAATATAGAAAGTAAATAAAACTGGTGACCGGCAATGTATGTCATATGGAAACTGGTGGATCCAGTCTGAAAATTGATGAAACGTGGTCTACAGTAGTGCTAAAGGTCGAAGCCTTCAGAAAGGGGGTTGTAGCTCCCTTCCAGTGGTAGCTGGTAAACGAGAGAAGGTTGTAGCCTTCTACAGGTGGGTGCCTGCGTGCTGGTATAAGTCTGCACCAGCATATATTGTAAGAAGTCTTCTCTATAATAAATATTGAAAACTGAGATTACAACAGCGGTGGAATTCTCCCGAATTGGGTTTCCACCTTAAAACCTGGTGTTCATATGTGTTGATGGTTTGTTCTGTTATTTATATTCATGCTTAATGCTTATCTGATGCAATGCTGGATGCAGTACTGTAACATATGTTTTTAAGAGAAAGAAAAGAAAAATTGTTCAGCCTTAAATACTGATTCACCCCCTCTTAGTATTTTCCCCACTTTACAATGCCATAAATTCCATAAACTCACAGAACTTTGAGAATGTTTGATCCTTCTTTTGCATGAAGAAGATCTAGCATCTACGAGAATATTCATCTACAAAAATAACATAATACACGTGTTTTGCTATTGAAGCAACGGAGAATGGCCCACACACATCTGTGTGAACTCTCTCTAGGATCACCGAAGCACAATTTTCCTTTTCATGAAAGGTGGAATTTACATACTTCCTCATGGTTCAACCACGCACTAATACATACAAAACCAAGTTTTTCATTTCAAATCCAGGTATGTGTTCTTGCATGACTTTCCAGGGCTCCATGATGAAGATGGCTGAATTTTCTGTGCCATAGTCGCCTCATCACAGCTCACCATTCTGCCTTGCCCATCTGCAAAAGCACAGTGTCTTCTTATCCAACATAGATAGCCTTATTGTTCGATCCCTATCCTCTTAGCCGACCCGTTGTTTTATGCTGTGAGCTTTTCATAACCTAAGAACAACGTCATAGCCTTTCTCCTCTGTCCTCCAACATCACAACTGAGACCAGGTTTTTCTTCAGACCTAGAGCATGCGTAACGTCTTCCAATTGAAATGGTTTACCTAACTCCCTCTTGGAGGTAATGGTACCAATGTAGGTTACATTGTATCGTCCATCGTCGCCCATATCTATATGCATTTGGAGATCTTTCTCCTCCAAGTCATTGAAAAGCTCCTTATCTCCCGTCACGTGGAAGGAGGCACCACTATAAAGATACCACACCAATCCCATTGCATTTCATACCAACCATGTGATAAAGGAGAAATCAAGTTCAAATTGCGAGGCAAGAGCCTCACCAGTTGCAGCTCCAGCAACCTTCTTTTTCTTCTTTTTTTGTGGGTAGTTAGTGGCAAGATTCCCATGTTCGTGACAGTGAAAACACTTCACCTTGGACAAATCTAGCTTCTTGCCTTTAGACTTAGATTTTGAATGGAATTTCTTCCCCTTCCCTTTCCTTACCTTGGTATCCAAAGCACAATCTCTCACTAGTGTATGTTCAGTTACAACTAGCACAACAAAGTTTAACTCTCTTAACTAACTTAAACTACTTTACAACTCACATAACTACATATTCAACTCTATTACAAGTTCGAATCACTCAGTTACAACTAAGTCCACTTGCATGTCCCACCAACCAACCACTGAACTCGAAATCCACTTAGCTAACTGATTTTCCACTTCAGTTAACTAATTCCAAGTGCTCATTGAGAATAGAGTAATGTTTATTGTCCAATTATTATTAAGAGATAATAATAATCGAAATGCATTCTATATTTAGACATGAAATCTATAAATATAATTTTCACATGCATCTAAAAATATAACATCATCTATAAATAGAATTTGCTCACCATTCTAAAGATAGACTCCCACTATAAATAGAAATTTCTCACCATTCTAAAAATAGACTTACACCTAAAAATAGCCTGTGGGCCCCACCTAGTGTAGGTGCTTAACTTTCACTAGGATCATCATCTTGTTGAATCTCAATAGTAATTATTTTATTCCTTCCTTTAGAGAAAAAAAAAATTTATAAAGGAGGAGAATTATACAATAGGACTTTAGCACTTATTAAACTCTTAGATATTGGTTTTTCCTTCTTCTCAACCCATTTTTTCAATGACCCTCACCATGTGGGATTTTCAAATTATATTATTATAAGTAAATTTCTTTCCCCACTTAACGTTAGAGAAGACCACTTTCACAGATGATTGTTCCATCACATGATTTAAAATTTCCTAAGGGATAACATGTCAATCACACACACTAAATTATTAACAAGACCAAGGGAACATCTAATCAAAAAAAATTTCCTCAACTTGCACAAATATGAGATAACCACCTCTATAGTAATGTAGAATGTGGAACATCTCTCTCCATGTCTGAATGTCCACCAGTTCATATGTTTTCATCACATTTCCTTTATACTTTGATACTTAGTCATTTTCTCAAATGCAAATGTAACTCTAATGTAGAGTTAATTCATTTTACAGAATTCTCCACACTTCCACAATTTTGCATCAACCAAAATGCACCTCACACTTTTACAACATGAAAAATACATCTATATTTTAATTTCATGTTGCCAAATCATATATTTTACTTTACTTCATGATACAATGGCAATGTTGTGTTGTAATATTCCTCATATTATCCTTTTGAGTCTTCTATAATAGTAATCTATGCGAATGCTATTATGAATATTTATTTTGAGCAACCCTAGTCCTATCTCAAACATTTAGTATGTTAGGCATGCATATTGTGGGCATGGTAATCCCAATGGGAATTGTACTAATGGTTACGCGTACATTTCCAACATGGATTTTGCGCCTTGGCTGTGTAGTTTTTGAATATGGGTCTGCATTGTTGGAAGTATTGTGACATGCATTTAGTATGCTAAGCATGCATATTATAGGCATGGTCACAAAAAATTAAGATAGTTTTAGAAGGGAAGAATTTGTGTCTATAAATCAGAAGTGAACAAAGTTTATTTCATTGGAAATCTCTTGAATATAGCAGTTCAATGGTGGCCATAATTTTGGGTCTTCAAAAGAAGTGTGAAAGTAGAAAAAGTTTGGGACCCCCCTCATTTTCCTATAGGCACCTAGAGAATTGTGTGTGGTCATTACATTTTGTCCAATTAATCATAAGCATGGTTTTTTGGGTACAACAGTTTAACATTTTTTTTAAATTATCATCCACTTGTAAAAACATAGATGGAGAGGTTTGTGTAAAAAATGACCCCAGTGCATTGTTTCTTTAACACGAAACTCTAATGGACGTTTCCCATTTATCGTTTCAATTCCAATGGATTATGTAACATCATGCATCATAAAATGGACTACAATGGTAATTTTTTGCATCATAGATGCGTCACGATATGTGTTTCTTGTGCAAAAATTTCTTGGTAGACTATTGCTTTTAATAAATTCCAAATGGTATTCAACGATGTCATACATATGATCATCCATCATAATTAGGACTAATTTTTTTTTAAAAAGTTAAGGGGATTTAGCCTCTCTGAATTTCCACATGGTTGTCTTCAGTCATTGAGCCTATCATATTGTGGCACAACACTGATAAGCTATTGAGATGAAAATTTATCAAAATAAGTCTCCCTGCATCTACCATATATTAGTATTTGTTCTTCAAACATACAACCATGTGCCGCAATAATGATGTTATTGAAAATTTGGCAAAGTTTTGTGCTGAATGCATGATATTTGGATTTGTGCATCTCAGGTTCAAGAAAATATCCCAATGAAGTAGGATAATATGCTTCATTGAAAGGCCTCATGCAATTATTGAATTTGAATTAGTAATGTGTCAAAAATTATTACAAATATTCTATAGAATGCTCAAAATTCTTGTTAAGCACAATTGGTTAGCTCAAGTGGTTGAGCATAGTGAATTATAGGCAAGAGGTCATGGGGTTAATTACCCAACCTAGATTCCTTTGTGGATATTATTAGGCCTGATTTGATGTCCCTTCTAGGTTAGGTTTCCAAAATTGCAATTGGTCGGTTTGCCTTGGGTACCATCCTTGAAATGAGGGGAAGTTCCTCGAGGGTTTCCCTCATAAGAATTTACATGGAATTCTGAAATGAATTTGAAAATATTTGAATATACAATATTTAATCCCTTTTTATACGTGAAATTAAACCTTTTAAAATTTTTATATTTCGCTTTAGTGCCTTGTGTATTGCTTCCTAAGAAAACACTATGACATAATAATATATTTATAATATAATTATTGTTTTTTTTGTAAGCTAGAACAATTCTAATAATTCAAAAAATGGGTTTCACCATGGATATACATAGATATCAAAAACATCAAAGGAACTCACTAATACACTCGTCATCCCAACCCAAGAAAAAGGTGTCAGTTTTGCAATAACTTGCAAAATCCAGAAAGACACCACAATTGATGAGAGACACATAAACCATCTGGAAATCATAGAGTGAGGAAACATAGAAATACAAAAAACACCACAATAACCAACTAACAAAATAACATAGTGCCACGATGCCAAAAAAAAACATCACATCATAAGAGTTGTTCCATTTGACAGGAAAAACATCGTAACTTATTTTCTCAGTGCCAAGTAGAACCGACACAAATTAAGAGTTCTGCAACTCACCATCCATGATCATTCTAAGAAGAGAACCATAAAATGCAACCTAAAAATCTGTATCACCAAAACTCATGCTAAAAAGGCCTGAATGAACAACATGCATGAGGGTGACAGAAACACAAAACCAAAATAACCTCCACAAAATAATATCAAACATCAATGTAGTGAGCCATCAAACCTTGCAATATTGAAAAAATAATACATAAAAAAGATACAAAACATGTTGTTAATTACCTCTACAAAACTCTTCCATAGAGTGTAATGAGGTATTATGCCTCACTGAAGGAGATTGTCATGAAAAAAATCAAAACCGAGTAACCATAGCCTTCATTTGAGATATGAGGAGACAATGGTGAAATATTGACTGGCACTATCTATTGGAAGAGTAGGATCCAATGGAGGTTTTTTTAAGTTGCAAAAGAAAAATCTATCAACAAGAAACCTTCCACATGACCCAAACGAACATTGATATTGTTAAGACTGAAACGGTGATTCCTCAAAATGTGTTTAATATCTTCAATGCCTGAGAAAACATTGTAACTATATACTTGTTTATATTTGAATAAAAGTCGAAGCATGGTATCTAGTTGTTGATGCATAGATGGGGAATATAATAAATTGAGTCATCTTTTCCAAGAATGTGTAATATTCCCAAATGGGAAAATGTAGCAATACATGCATTAAAAACACATTTTTCAAAATTATATGCATTAATAGATGAATGCAGCCCATGGATCCTTTTATTTACATATTATAGCAGCCAAATACACAAGGAGATCTGAAATAAATCATGGTATCTTAGTTAAAGAAGCCTCCCAAGCCATAATAGTGCAAAAATCAGGCAAAAAGAGGGGCTGCAACCATGAATTAAAGTTGGAATACCCTGACAACGTTATTTTATTGCTCCTACAACAATAGTAGGTTGTACATCAGATACAGAGCTGCTATGTGCATAAAAATTTAGATCTATATCAAATCCATGCACTATAAAAGCTCTTCTATAAAACCCCCTTGGGGTTTTCAGCAAAACACCAAGTACAAAGTGTAGATCTGAGATCTAAGACTGCAGATCTATTGAAAATTACAGATATGGAAATTGGATCTGATCTGATATGAAAAATAAAAGGATATCCTCCAACAGATCTCCAAAGTGAAGGGAAAATCCCCAACACTCAGAAAATCACCTCTCCAATGGTGTGTTGAACCACCCTGCAGCTGCTTCTTCAGAAATTATGCAAATCTGGATCTCTTCTGCACTGTAGGGATCAAAATATAGTTGGCCTAATGCCAAGATCTGAAAATGAGGTTCAATGCCTTCAATACTATCCTCCCAATGGAGTAGAAACCTCCTCCACTGAAAATTAGCACTGAAATGGCCTAGATCTAAAGATCTAGTCTCCACTTGCTGCAGCTTACTGAAAAATAAAAAACCTCAACAGAATCTATGCTATCAAAGAAAGGTGAAGATTGGCCTTAAGCCAGATAATGGACAATATGGTGCAAGACTCCTCCAAGAGCTACTCAATGGAAGAGGTGGGATTCTCGATCAGGAACACCCTATGCTAAATAGCACTCTATCTCAGCTAAACAACAAGAGAAAGAAATATGTTTGAACAGACCATATATTAGAAAATCATAATCATAAGCTAACCCCATATGGCTACCATCCTCCTCCTTATAAACAATGTGAGTCTTCTCACCTTGGGTCCCACTCATTAGGGTTTCCATCTTCATGCAGTTAATCTCCCTCCAAAACTGCGTTGTCCCATCATCAAAGCTACTCCTCCATAACATCGTTGTTGGATTTGGTCAACCTTGAATTATTCTCTATGCAATGTCTCCTTCCATAATCAAGGTGGCTTTATTCTAACTATCTAAACTGATCCATATTCCCACTATATTATCTCCATTAATGTTCCACTTCCTCCATACTAGCTTTGTTGACTTGGTCAAACTTAACCTTGTCCACATGCATTAGCCTTTGTTCACACATGAAGGTATTTTATCTAGCTATGAATATCATCCCTTTTCCCAATAAGAGGGATTTTATTGCTGCTAAAATGTTGTATGGGCCTCCCTTCACATTTATTCATCTAGCTATGTGTTAAGAGAAAAAATAATATTCCAATTAGCTTCATGCTAATTTAGGAATATTACAGTCCTCCCCTCCCAAATGTTGCTTGTCCTCAAGAAAATACAAGGATAGAACTGAAGAGCCTCTCCTCTTCCTCTTGTAGCATCCCCAAGTGATAAGTTCCCCAAAAGAACAATATTCTTTCTCATCAATGTGTTCTCAAGTTGTTCCTCCCATGTGTGTAAGTATGCCTTTGGTGAAAAATCCAAATGGCTTTCATAATGAAAAAGTGGGATATCCATGGAAACAACTATATGTGTTCTAGAGGCCTTCTTGAGGCATGGAATCTGAAATATATTGGGAACCATCATTCCCACGTGAAGCCTCCAACCCCAATCTATCATCCACAAAAAGTGAGTCACCCTCCAACATGGTAACTCCTGAAACATCTCCTCCACTTTAGGCTCTTTCAAAGAAGGTGGGATACATAGCTGAATATGTTGCATCAAAATTTCCATCCCACGCTGTCTTTCTCTCCACTTATGATAAGCGTAGATCTGTTGCTGAATGTGGTCTGCAATAATGTTTCCTTCATGGAGCAAAAAGGCAATATAGTCCTCAAAGATCCACCCTTTGGTTCTTGCCCAAATCATCCCATACAAAATGAATATGGCATTATCTCCATATGGAACCCAAATAAGAGAAGTACTGAAGGTTTTACATAGTGCTGGAAGGTACCAACAGTTTCTCAAGTAGTCACAACACAATTTTACCAACTACAGTTCCATAATATGATGTGGCAAGTTGTCTCCCAACAAATTGTTAGTTGTACATGTCATCACACTTACTAGTGAATAGTAAATGGCATGGTATATAAAATAAAAATACATAAAATAGTACAAAAATTGCCCAAAACCATACAAGTAATGGCTCTCTCCATCATAGATGTTGGTCCCAAAATGACCATGAAGCTCAAATAGAGACTTGACCTCTTGTAGAGGAATGCACTATATAAGGATGGTAAGAGAGTGCAAATACTGTGTTAGATAATAAATAATTGCATAAACATAATTCTTACCATATATTGAGAGAAATATGATAATAGGATCCATAAGTGAGCTCTCCATAGTAGCATGATATAGTCCCATGAAGAGGAATGAACTATGTGTTGCATATATATTTTTCTTCTTATACTTGGAAATCCAAGTCAAGAAGTTCATATCATGGTAATAGGTGTATCCACCCACTATTCCATCACTCCCATCTCCTTCTTGCCCATAAAGTGCATCATATGTGAAGTGATACTGAGGACACTCCATCAATAAACCCAAGCTCCCAAGTGACAATGCTGTTGGCCTTTGTAATAAGGCTCTTGTCATCTCATAGCTCCATTCTTTGACATTCCACATGTCAAAGCCATCAATCATAATGCTTCTATATATGAGAGATTCCTTCCCAAGTGGAAGTACCTCTTGATTCTCCAAGGCTAAGGAGTAGCCCCCTTGCACCATGATAGTGCCACTTCCTACTCCTGCAACATCATGCAAAGTATGGGAGAAGATCGTCCCATACTCTCTAAATAACAACCAAATCAACAACAACTCTTGTTGCCTCCCCACACCACCATCATATAAATCATGGAGAAAAAACATAATAGTTGATATGAAATATATCACACCACCCCAATACATCAAAACTCCTTGCTTCCATATGATGTAAGTGCCATGCCAAAGTCCATCCACCACCCTACTCCTTGAAATAGAATGTGTCACACGATGACCAAACTCTTTCAAGAGTAACCAATGCAGTCTTTCCTCCTACTACCCGGTATCATAAGTCTACAAGTGGCTTTCCAACCTCTTGCTCATCAATATCACCCATCCAACCGATGGTGAGTGTCTATCATCATGTCCAAAAGTGGCATCCCTCCAATGGAGAATACCATCCTCCCAAATCAGATTTTTTTATTTTCATTTCATGGGATGTTGAAATGCAATCTCCTCAATGACCAAGTTGATCCCATAAGGATCCAAATAGGTGGTAGGAAAAAACTCCCATCATGATGTGAAATTTTTATCAAGAAATATCCATCACAATCATGAGAAATTCTATCCATCATAAGATGTCCTCCATCAACTATCTGCCTATCCTCTGTTATACATATGGGAAGGTCATTGGAATGTTCCAACAATGTTTGGTCCCCCAACTCATCACTACTGCTCAATGATAGCACTATTGATCTTCATGATGGTGCGACTGTTGTATCAATATCATGCCCAATGCTGAACACATAGTTTTGCAATGTATTGTTCAAGACAATACTCATCCCATCCTCAAAGAATCTACACTCCAACCCCAGGATTGGTGTGCAACGCAACAATGATACACTAGGATGACTGTATATATTACCCTTAAAAAATTCAAGGCTACTCAACGCAGTAATAGTCTGCTACCCCAAATCAGCAATGTACTTTGAGCCTAGTTCATGCAATGGTACATTCCCACAATCCTCCATAGGATATGCTGAAGTAACAGAAAATGGAAACATGTGCATACCTTGGTAACGTTTGGGAACATCTTGTACTACTACAAGGGTTCTTCCTTCTGGTGTGATGGCTTCCCCAACTGTTGATGATGATGGATGCTCTTCTATGGCTTCATCAGCGCTGATACAAGTATCCTTATCCTCCTGCATTTCCAAAATAGTGCATGGAACTCTAGATGGAAAGAGATAAAGACCACCTTGCAAATATGAAAGTGTTTCTTCTCTTGATGCAAGTTCTCCTGCAATGAGTGGTGGTGAAGGCTTCTTATCCTTTGATTTCTTCTTGTCAAACTTCTTGATCAACCTTTGAGTAAAATATGCAAATGCAATCACTCTTGCATGACTCAAATGGTTGAACCACCAAATGTTTGCTTCACCCTCAAGGTGCAGCGCTGCAATCTCAACAACTTCTTTCTATACTACTGGATGTAGTAGGAAAATTGCATCCAACCTCATTCCCCAAAATATTTTTGTGCATGACGATGACCCATCAAAGGTATAAAATAAAAATATATTGCCCTTTTTCCTTCTATTACAGCAAGGTCTCCTTTCTTCTTGGAGCTGAATGAACTGTGGGAGAGTTAGATTCTCCTTGAAAGCTCTAGGTTGAGACTTATATTCTGCAAGATACTCACTTAGAATCTCATGATCTAAGTGTTCTCCATATCTATGCCTTTTGTATTCAAAATAATAGGCCATAGTATGTTTCTTTGGAGCTCTATGCAATACCAGATCTTCCTTTTGCTGATAGGAAGTACATGGACCTTCCTCATCTTAAAACCCTAAAGTGGTTTCACTTCTTTTCTCCATTTTTCTTGCTTGACCTCCTTGGTGAGGTCCTTCTTAGATATGAAAAGAGACGAGATGAAACTCATTCCTCCCATAATTCTCATCTATTTCTCCTTATCTTCTTCTTCTTATACCATATTGGCTGAAATTCACAGGCTGAGCCAAGATTATGCTCTGATACCACTGTAATATTCCCAAATGGGGAAATGTAGCAATACATGCATTAAAAACGCATTTTTCAGAATTATATGCATTAACAGATGAATGAAGCCCATGTATCCATTTATTTACACATTATACCATCCAAATACAAAAGGATATCTGAAATAAATCATGGTACCTTAGTTAAACAAGCCTCCCAAGCCATAATAGTGCAAAAATCATGCAAAAAGAGGAGATGCAACCATGAATTAGAGATGGAATACCATTAAAAAATTATTTTATTGCTCCTGCAACAACATTAGGTTGTACATCAAATCTAGAGCTTTTATGTGCATAAAAATTTAGATCTATATTAGATCCATGCACTATGGAAGCTCTTCTATAGAACCCCCTTGGGGTTTTCAGCAAAACACTAAGTACAAAGTGTAGATATGAGATCCAAGACTGCATATCTATTGAAAATTATAGATCTAGAAAGCAGATCTAATATGATATTAAAAATAAAAGTATCTCCTCCAACAAATATCCAAAGTGAAGGGAAGATCCCCAACACTCAGAAAATAACCTCTCCAGTGGTGTGCTGAACCACCCTGCAGCTGCTCCTTAAACAATTACGCAGATCTAGATCTCTTCTGTGCTATAGGGATCAAAATATAGTTGGAATGATGCCAAGATCTGAAAATGAGGCTCAATTACTTCAATATTTTCCTCCCAATGGAGTAGAAACCTCCTCCACTAAAAATTAGCACTGAAATGGCCTAGATGTGAACATCTAGTCTCCACTTGCTACAGCTTACTGAAACAGAAAGACCCACAATAGGATCTGCGCTATCAAAGAAAGTTGAAGCTTGGCCTTAAGCCAGATAGTGGATAATATGGTGCAAGAGTCCTCCAAAACCTACTCAATGGAAGAGGTGGGATTCCCGATCAAGAACACCCTGTGCTAAACAACACTCTATCTCAGCTAAACAGCAAGAGAAAGAAAAATGTATGAACAGACCATATATCAGAAAATCATAATCATAAGCTAACCCCATATGGCTTCCATCCTCCTTCTTAGAAACAATGTGAGCCTTCTCCCCTTGGGTCCCACTCATTAGGGTTTCCATCTTCATGCAATTAATCTCCCTCCAAAACTGCGATGTCCCATCATCAAAGCCACTCCTCCATAACAACGTTGTTGGATTTGGTCAACCTTGACTTATTCTCCATGTAATGCCTCCTTCCATACTCAAGGTGGATTTATTCTAACTATCTATACTGATCCATATTCCCACTGGGTTATCTCCATTAATGTTCCACTTCCTCCATACTAGCTTTGTTGACTTGGTCAAACTTGACCTTGTCCACATGCATTAGCCTTTGTTCACACATGAAGGTGTTTTATCCAGCTATGAATATGATCCCTTTTCCCATTAAAAGGGATTTTATTACTGCTAAAAAGTTTTATGGGCCTCCCTTCCCATTTATTCATATAACGATGTGTTAAGAGAAAAATTCACAGTCCATTTAGCTGTATGCTAATTTAGGAATATTACAGAATGCTCTAAGTTTAGAATCCATTTAAGTCTCCCTCTAGATATTTCAACATTTGAAAAGTAGTTCCTTTCTTGATCTTCCTGAGACTTGAGGATTAGCATTTCCCTACGAATTTCAATAGCGATATAATATAAAATATTTGCCACATATCCATAGGAAAACAACGATGATCGTTTTACACCCACATTCCCAAAAACACCTGTTATGTAACTAACTCACAAAGTAATAGAAATAATAAATCAACAACTTAAAAAATATCCTCTTTACATTACATAAATGAACAATTCTTGGATGCTACAAATGAAAAAACCTACTTTCTATATATAGGAGTCTAAGGGTTTATAATATAATTAGAGCCTACATAACAATAATAATACAAGGACACAAAAATAACAATAGTGGGCTTCTGTGGGGAACAATAATAACCATATCGGGACTACATGGGCACAAAAATAACAATAAGGGGGCTACACTAACAATAACAATAAGGGGCTACACTAGTATAATAAGGACCTAACATGCCCCTCTCCTTCAAAAAAGTGTTTTCCTCAATGTTTGAGTAGTTCTAGATGCTTCTGTATAAAATTCTCATCCCCCTATGTGGAATCTTCAATGGGTAAGTTCTGCCACTTGATGAGATACTCTGAAATTGATCTAATTCACAGTTGTCGAGTTATTTTTTCTATGACTGCTTCAGGTTCCAATATGTTTTTTCCTTCCTCATCAAGTTCTGGTAATATTGTTTGAACTAAGAGTTTGTCACCTATAACCTTATTTAAGCATGAAACATGGAAAAATGGGTGCACACGGTAAGATGCAGGAAGCTCCAATTTGTATTCCATAGTACCAATCTTTTGCAACACCTTGTAAGGACCATAGTACTTTGGTGATAATTTATTATCCTTATTAGCTTCCTTGAGGGACCTTTGTTTGTATGGTTGTAGCTGTAAAAATACCTAGTCGCCTACATCAAAACTTCTTTTTTTGTGATTTTTATATGCATGTTGTTTCATTTGATTCTACTCCAAAGTTAGGTTATCCTTTAAGAATTGGAGAATTTGTTGTTGATGCTCAATATGATATTCCACTTCTTGAACCTTAGAATTTTCTCTTAAAGATGATTTCGATGTTTGAAACTCTAGTGAGCATAATTGTGAAATTACACCTCGTTGTTATTTATTTAGAAGCTTTTTCATGCCATTAAAGATGATTATCTTTCTTGGTTTCACTGGGATATCCCTTAATTCGACTTCCTTTCATTCCTAAAAAAATTTCAAGAAAATTCCTTGAAAATTAAAAGCTATCGTACCTGTTATTGTTATGTAATTTAAAATATTGGTAGAATAAACATCAAGGATAGCATCGAAACCACTTTGGAAGTTGGGATCTAGCCCTGCTAGTTTCAAAGAGGGATCAATATTTATAATTTAACTTTTTTTTAAATGGATATTAGGCTATTTATGACTGTACTTGGTTGTTTGTTTGATTTTGATTGATTTGGTTGATTAAATTTCTATATTCCCATTGGGCAATGGAGTCAAAAATATAAAATTGGATGTTTCATCAATATTTAAAAGAGTTATAACAGGGAAAGCTATGTTGCATTAACTGGAGATTTTTAGATTTTTAAATGAACTATGGAGATGGCACAAAAGTGAATTTCAGTTGAGACTAAAAATCAATTAAGTAATTTTCAATCTGACTTCAATGGAAAACATATAAATTGTAAAAGAAACCAGAATAAGGTGTTTTAATTAACATGTCCTATTCATCACACCTTTTGTTTTACAATTAAGGATTTTTGATACACAGAGAAAAGAAAAAACAATGGAAAACATAGTAACAGTTGAAACACTTCATCAGTGAATACACCACATGAATCCTGTAAGAAGTATTTTTATTATTAATTCTTCAGAAAAACTTGGAAATTACAATTGTGGAATAGACAAAATATATTTAGAAATCAACCTAAAATACTTCAAACAGTGAAGTATTTATACTAAAATATTAAAAAAATGATTACAATCAATGTTGTCTCAACATACAGTGCATTATTAGCCTAAATCGAACAATAAACTCCAACTATGACAAAAACAGGCTCGATGGAGGTGATCTAGAATATTGGCACTGTTTTTAAGGAAATAGTTGTTGAGTAGACCTTTTTATTGGTTGTGTTGGCTATAGTGTTGTTGGATGTGCTGGCTATAGCTGACCTTTCTCATTTACTCTTTACTAATGAAGTTCACTTAACTTATCCCATCGATATTTATTTTGGATAGTTAACTTAATGACCTTTCTGTAATTTTCATCCACTTCAATATATATGGAAAAAGTAGGTTTTACCACAAAGATGTAGTTTACCTCATGTTGGATGATAAGATCACGACTCAATGCTTCCAAGAATGCTTTCACTGTCATGGTGCCTTTGATATTGGAGAATTTGGCTATCTCTCACAATCTCACTTAGTTTCTTCACATAGTTTGGACGAGTCTTCAATTTATCATTAATTACAAATCGTGAAGGTAGAATATTCTATGTTAAAGTTTCAATCCTACTAAAGAATCTATTCACAGCTATCTCTAAGCTATGGCATTTCTCTTCCAACTACATAATCATATTCTTCTTCGGAAGAACCTTCTTCACTTCTAAAATTGTCTCTATTATGTCATACACTCCCAAGTCATCTAGCTCATATATCTTCTTGGAGTTTAAGAACCTGATGATGTTGTTGGATGTAGTAGGCATATCTCCAAGATCTTCCTTGATGGTTGTAATGACATCATTAGATTTCTCTATCAATTCCTTTTGTTCAAATATAATCTGGATGAAAGGCTAGATTTCATTTATGGATTCAATGCTATCTGTCTAGAGTATTTATTTGACTTGGCCCAATGTTTGTCTAATGGATGACTCTCTCTATAACTTTTGCAACCTTTCTATCATTTTCTATGCTCTTTGTTCTTTAGTTGCATAGGAACTTTCACTTCTGGATTTCTCATCTTGCAATAGTTTAACTTGATCTTGAAGCTTCTTGATCTCTTTTGTCTGGATAGACATATTCTACACTACCTTTTGTTAATTGTTCTGCACCATCTATTGTACTTGTTGTAGAAGTAGTTGTGGGGATGGTTGTAAGAGGTACATCCTCCAAAGGAACCATAGAAAGCTTACCAGCCTGTTCCTTCTCCTTGATCATTTTCTCCATTTCTGATTCCATTTGTCTCAATTGGGAATTTTTCTCCATGACTTCATCATGTATGACTTTTGAGACTTTGTTTCTTCAATATCCTTGGTTAAAGGTTCTTCTGTGGCTGATAGTTTCAAATGCTTCATTAATGTTTCTATGTCAACATTTTTCTTCTTTATTACCTCTTTTGCAGCTTTAATGTTGGAAGGATCATATCCAAATATGACCACTAAGTCTTCCAAAGACTTAATTCTTTATCTTTAGCCAGAGAGGAAATTTTCTCCATCTTTAGTTGTGACTGAATGTTTGCTAAGGAAACCTACAATTTAGACAAAATCATAGTTGTATTAGTCAATATAGATGAAATCATTTCACCTATTTGCTTGTGCATCTCCATTTGATCAATGGGATGGATGTATTTGATATTAAACTCAAATGAATTCTTCTTGTAATCTCCTGTTGTCTTGGGCTGTGAAATATGTGCCTCTAGAATGACCATTTTCATTTTACCTTTCTCAGAGTCAAACGCTGACATTAGTATACTCTGAGAACTGGAAGTCCGCTTCTCGAATTGACTATAGGTGCCAGTGTTCCAGATTTCATTCTTCAACTTTATTTCCATGAATGTATAAAATATTGTCTTCTCTTTCTCTCATGTGACAACTTTACTTGTCTGAATGGCCTGTTGTTGATCCTATGAATTTGTTGAAGTAGTAGGAGAGAGAGTAGTTTGGCTACCAAATTGTGACATTAGGGGATTTTTGAGGTCTAAAATGGCCTCCTATGGAAATTATAAATAATAGTGGAAATAATAAAGTAATATTTGATTACATCATCAAGTTTTAGTGGGAAAAAAGAAAAAATACTTTTTCAACTCATATTTTCAACTTATCTCCCAAATTTTTTACTAAAATTTAGAGAAACAATACTCGTTGGATGCAAAATTTAATTTATCATACAAGGAATACCCATGTTGCATATGTTCGATGGATCCTGCTATATGAAAAATGAGAAATACATGAAAAACACGATTGCAATCACATTTTTTCATGGATTTCTCATTTTTCACGTAATAGGGTCCATCAAAAGTATGTAACATGGGTACTCCTTCCATGAGGAATTAAATTTTGCATCCAACACGTACTCCCACTCGAAATTCGAGTAAAAACTTTGGGAGATAAGTTGAAAATATGAGTCGAAAAAGTAGTTTTATTACTTTATTATTTTTTAATATTTTTACCCTTTTACTTAAAAAATGGTGAATCATCCCCCATGGTTGACATCATCATCTTGAATCTTATTGGTACTTATAAAGTTTATTTTGGTTGTACATTTTTCATAGGAGGCCCATTTTAAACCTCGAAATTCCCCTAATGAGAGGTAGGTGTCTCCTTGGTGATTATGATGACCTCTTGTTCTGAATATTTACTTGGGTTAACCTTAGGATTGAGCTTGGTTCTCTTCCTGTACATAATCTTGAATTCCTTTTTGGAAGTTTCAGTCACTAAAGGTGACTCTTCTTCCCTCATTATTTGTCCAGCTTTCTCCTATGAGACAGGAGTCTGTGATGTAGAAGTGGAGACTAACTGCTCCTCAACCTCTTGTAGTGTGTTTTCAGCCCACTCCACTTGGTTCATATACTTCTTTATTTTTGGCCTGTGTGTATGAATGTAAGGAGTAGACTTGTTTTCTACCCTTAGCATTGAGATGGTTCCTAATGGATCATAGGACTACGTGAACCTGAGGCTGAACTTCATTTCCTTTAACATTTTTTTGTTTCTTCCCCTGTTGTCATGATATTGCAAATAAATCGTCCTATTTGTGTTTTAATTCTGAATTGTAACTTCTTATTTTCTGACACAAAGTGGACTTCATCATCATTCAACATTTTCCAGATGTATTCTAAAGCACAAATCCTCATTGGGAGGAATTTTGGGAGCTTGTAGGGAGCAATCTCACAACCATAAATCCTCAAATTTGTATAGTTCTGTTATAAATACTAGTCCCCTGTCTTTGTTTGATTTGATAGCTGTAAAATATTTATGATATCCCCACTAAATATTGCCTTAGGTGTACTGCTAAGAAGACTTATTTTTGGATGTACAAATAGTTCAATGAACTGTTTGTACGAATACTCCTTATGCTCTTTCATCACCATGGTAGTCTAGAATATGACTGACTGCTAATTGCCATCATCATCCAGTTTTTTCATTTCAAACTTAAATTTGTCTCCCTGAAAATATAAAAATATATAAACTAGGATGGAGGCATATTTAAACACCTCTTCTATTTGGAATCTGAAAAATTGGTCATGGATAACATCTGCTAGGAATTGGCTAAAATTGAAAAGGATATATGGCTTAGAATCTACATATAAAATAGAAAGGAAACCTATGATTGGCTCATATACCCACTAGTTAGATTAATATCCAAGGAGGTAAGAATGATAGTGATGATCTGTTTGGCTCTATTATGGAAAACAGAGGAAGAGTAGGGAGGATTCTTCTTAGGCAATTGGGTGTCTTGAGCTAGAAAAAGCTAAACAATTTTAGCCCTTTTTGTAAAATCCAACTTCTGATACAATTCATTCAGGGCTTCTTGTGAGAAAGGGGTTCCATTTTCAATATAAGGGGCCTCCATCATTTGGTCAATATATTGGGCAGTGATAGTGAATAGAATTTCTCCTATGGGAGAAATTATGGCTCTTTGGTTGGGTATGTAACAGGCCTGACACTTGCGGATAAATTTAGGGGCACTGTGGGTATGGGGAAAGATGTAATGAGGTAAATTTTATTCCAACAGTCCAATAGCATCAGAATTGTCTATGTACTTGTCTTCTAGCCAACAGTACATCTCAAAAAACTTGAATTCACAGAGGGTATCTTGAATTTTATAGTCTCTATCCACTAAAGGGATGTGGTCTAAGTCGACAGGAGGATGAATCAATGGGTTTACAGGCTCCTCCTAGCCTTTATTCTTAGGAGGCATGGTTGAATATGTTTCCGAGAATTGAAAAGGGTTTTAGGAAGGAATTGATTTAGGAAGGAGTTGGTTTACTAGCAAAGAAGACACAATAGAAGCAATGTTGGGTCTAGTAATGATCAGATGAATTGATCCAGTACTCTGTAAACCTATAACAATCATATAAAAAGCAGAGAAAAATACAAGGTAAAAGATTACAGGTTCATTATGCATTGTCTTATACAAAATTGGGCAGTGTTTGTTGATTGTGGCATGGATTCGTTGCATTAAGAGTCAATTATGAATTAAATGTGTTAACAGGTTATTTTCCATGGGAAGGGACTTGATTGGTAATGGACACAATCAAGCTGGCATGATAATATTGGTGCTCAACGGGAAAAATAGTAGTTTCGGTATCAGAGGAGAAAACAACTTTTCGGGGGGGGGGGGTATGAAGCAGTAAGTGGTTTGAGTGGAGGGGGGCGTGAAATACAGAGGAGGTGCCATGCTAGTGTGGGCCTAAAAAGAAAAAATTCTTTTTTTCAGAACCCCCAACTCCCCCCCTAGCAGTAAATATTGCATGGAGAGGGGAGGGGGGTGAAAACCAATGAGGGTCGTCGGATCGAGGGCAGAAATGATGAAGGGTGGAATAAATGTGCGAGGTTTTAAATGACAGTTTTTCGAGTAGTAGGAGGGTTAAATGAATGTAGAAACTTTAGGGTATAAAATGATATGCCAAACTTTTTGTTGTCTCCCGATTATTTATACTTAGGATAAAGTCATTTTACCCTTTTTTCTCTTCATATGCATAAAAAACCTTTGAAAACCCAAACTTAGGATAAGCATTTTAATTATTTTCAAATCTCCAACACAACCTCTACCTACTCATTTAATTTCATTTTGTTTTCTAGGATAACATTTTTTCTTCTTTTCTTAGGGTGCATTTTAGCTAGCAAACCCACATCACCTTATTTTTTATAAAAATATAACCTACTCTATCACTTATTTCTCCTATTGAGTCAGATTAAATAGTTGAATAAAATTTATTTTCTACCTAACTATTGATTTTCCAGGATTAAACTATTTGGAAAATCTTTATTCACTACCCTAATTGGCATGATTTAAACAAAAATCTAGTCATTGTGGCATTTTAAGACAAGATGCACACAATCTTATTTGATATTTAGATAAAGAAAACTAAGCTATGGGTAGTGGCATTTGCATTTGCAACACTTTCAACATTATTTCTATTATTTCTTTTTGTGGGGTTCTTATTCTCTTTTTATTCTTTTCATTTTTCTTTCTTTTTGTCTTTTTCTTCATATTCATTTTTTGGACATACCCTCTTTTGATTTTATTTTATATATACTTTTTGTTTGGAAATCATTTGCATATTGAAAATTATATACAATGTAAAATTACAAATATAAAATACTCAATCACCTTGAGATCCTATAAAATATAGAACCCTAACAGTACCCAAAGATTGTAACCATTAAACTCCTAGTACAACATAAGCACCACCCATTGGAATGGAAAGAATTGGGATATCCAATACATATTCCCCCATGGTTATCTTGATATTATGGAAATTTCTAGAGAAACTTATAGTTCATCCATTTCCAACCATCACTTGACACTCTGGTGTTGGATATAGGAAGCAATTCAATTCCTCGGCTATCTTACAATGAATAAAAATATGGGTACTACCTGAATCAGTCAAAATTGTTACCTTTTTCTTCTTTATATGTCCTTCTATCTTGAGATTTTGAGTAGTGGTAATTCCTACCAATGCATTATAAGATATGGTTAGATTAATTTATTATTTCTCTAAGGTCGGTTCCTAGTGTATATAGTCTTCTTTGGAATTTTCTTGTTACATTTATTTCTCCTCTTCAAAATATATGTAAACTAATTTCTTCTCAACACACTTATGACCTTTAGTGTATTCGTTATCACAAGTGTAAGAAATCCCTTTTTCTATTTTTTCTTCCAATTTTTGTGGTGTCAACCTTGTAGGGTGTGTAAGGCTAGGAGCAGCAACACTTCCATCTTTATAGTTGAGTGGTAGGCTTCCTAGTTTCCATGATTTTTATTTCAAATTTTATTGCCAACCTGAATGTCGTCTGCAATGAATCAAGTTCCCAAAGGTGAACCTCATGTTGGATGTTATCCTTTAAATTCCCTATGAATAAATCAATCATATGATCTTCTGGAATATCATTTACCCTTATATTCAATTTTTTGAAGTCCTCAATGTGCTCCGCCATTGAACCCTTTTGTTTAAGATTTAGCAATTGGCTAAAGAAGGTGTCTCTCTTTGTATCTTCATAATCATCATTATTCCTTCGTAACAATTGACCAAGCTCCGGATGCGGATGAACATTAGGAAAATGGAGATCATTGGCTCCGGCCAATTCCCAAAGCTTTCGGCGCGTGGTAGCCACATGGGCCTCCACGGCGCCATAACCTCTACATTAACTATGTCTGCAGGCTGCATTAACTCTCTCCACCGCCGGCATTACATGCCTTCAGTTCTGCCTGGCTCGAGCATTATGCCTCTCATTCTCTGGTTCGACGAGACCACCGACTCTCGACGCGCATGTATGGTGACCCTGCTCGGTGCTCTGAGCATTTGTATGGTGTCGTTGAATAGCGCATGCCCGCCCCACTGCACGGAGCCGAACGCTCGCACAAACACGGGCAGGCGATGCTCAATTTATAGCTGCATAGAATTTGATTCGGGCGCTCATTTCTCCCACAGTGATTTATGTTCGGGTGTCTCCAGTGCTCCTCAGCAACCTTTCCGCGCTCCTCTGCAACTTGGTCCGGACTCTGTCTCTGTTGTTGACTCTCTCCAGATTTCCCAGCCTTTCGACACTGTGCCTATACCTCGCGACTTAGCAATGCCTCGACTCAGGCAACGCATGACCGCGAGGCGTGGAAGCACAAGAGGCAGTTCGTCTGGCGATCGCCCCTCCTCCAGCAGGCTTTTTTCTGAAGCTCCTCCTGTCTGTGATTATGGCATTCCCCCTGCCTCTCATACGCCTATTGCTCCTCATCGCCCCACCCCCCTGCTACTCAGTCGGCCAGCAGTCGCCTCATTCGACAAACCACTCAAAGAGAAGAATTGAAGTTTGATAGCGCCTTCAATAGGCCATCTATCTCTGTGTATATCACCATCACTTTGCACGAGGACGCCAACCTCAACCCGCCCACCTGGACTGCTGCTCCTCTGGCTCCTCGCGCACCCCTTCCTGGAGAGCTTCGTCCCTCCCCTGCTCCCTTTCATAGTGCAGCCTTTCCCGACCCGGCAAACTTTGCCAACCCACCCTCAGGTGAAGCTTCTCCCTCTCCTTTGCAGGTCAAAACTGAAGCTGAACAGGCTGCGAAGAATCACAACAAGCAAAGCGAAGCAGACGATCCTGGAGCTGCCTACAGCTGCCCGATAGTGGAGGAACAGCCATCGCCTACCAACTCCATCTGAAAATGCAATGTCTGGACGCAGTAGGCTCGTTCATCCTGTTTTTCCTGTTAGCAATGTTGGCTATTTACAGTACATTACAGTACATTACAGTTTTCTGGTCTATGTCTATGTCAGGGTCAGTTTTCTGGTCTTTGTCTATGTCTATGTCAGTGACAGTTTTTTGCTACTGTGATATAACAAACACTAATACTCCACCGGTTTCCCTGCACAAGGGCGGTGAGAATGTCGCTTTAGAGCTGGTTTCCCTATATGGGCAGCTTCGAACCAGAACTATGTTTGGCTTTCAAGCCCAGTCTCAGGCTAGTACAGCTGAGCTGAGGCAGTTTTGTATCATTATATTTACATAAATAGAATTAGTCAGATTTAGAAAAAAAAAAACAATTGACCAAGTGACAAGTGGTTTACGAGAAAAAATCCATTGATACCATACAAACTGATTGGGTTCTAAATATAAAGTTGAAATGTGTGTCTTTTGTGTGTGTTTCACATTATGGAGATCAAAATATTGATCCATCTATAGTATCCATGTTAATGGATCCTTGCCATCAAAATTTTTCATATCGATATTTGGAATATGGTGGCTCTTCAATCCAATGTTAGAGTCTATGAAATCATGATTAAATTTCTTTTGTTCTCATCATGAGTTTCATCTAATACCTTTTCGACATTACGAAGTATTTCTTGTATTTTTCAAACCTTCCTTCAAGCCTTCCATATCTGATTTTAAACCATTCTTAAAATATTTCACGTTTCCTTTAATTTTTTCTTTTATGCCACCGTTAAAACTTTCCATGTCCAATTTTAAGCCATTCTTCAAACCTTCCATGTTTTTTTTAACCATCCATCTTAGCTTCCATTTCATTTTTTATTACTCTTAACAAGAGCGACATTTTTTTCATTTGGTCTCATAATTTTGATATATCATGTTGCATTTATTCCTCTTCTTCATGCGTCATAGTAGAATTTTATGGTTGCTTACTAGGTGTTTCCATTTTCTTGCTTCGAGTCATTTTGGAATGAAAAAATGATATTTATGCTTCACTATGCCCCTTGAATAAATTAAATATTTTTTTGAAAAAAAAACTTATGATTTTTTTTTTTTAAATACACAATTTTTTCTTTACTTTGTATGAGCTCGATATTGAATCTTTTGTATCTCTGTAATTTTGGATCCCCAATATTTGAATTTCCATCCTGTAGTATCCCTCTAAGTCTTCTTTCTAATTCCACCGTTCATACCTAATTTGGATTATCCAAGATAATGTTATGCTCGATCTCCCATAATTACCTAATTATGGATTGTTTTAGTGTAGAGAACTTGTACGACATGTCATGTGTCACGTGTCACCATTTCGACCTTTGGTGCTGAAATTATAGAAAAGAAACTAGACTATGTGTAATGACGACCAATTTTTACAGAATTCAAATCTGATGCTTGAAACGAAAGTTATGACGATTTTCCTTCAGTCACTTGTTTGCGATGAAATTTTGGAGCCTGCAAAAACCCTAACTTCCTCAGATCATATCCCTGAAAATATAGCAAACCTATATATGAAATCCATACATGAGATTCAGGATTATTTTGAATCTATGTGGTTCCAATTTCAACTTCTGAGACTTCGTAGAAAGAAAATTATAGTGAAAATTCCAAGATGATATGTTTGAAGAAGTGAAACCATAAAATCCAAAGCTCTAATACCAAATGTTATGCAACCAGATCACAAAAAAATAAAAATAATAGACCAACGACTTAAAAAATATTCTCTTTTAGGGGGAAACATCCTTTACATTACATAAATGAACAATTCTTGGATGATACAAATGAAAAAACATACTTTCTATATATATGAGTCTAAGGGGTCACAATATAATCAGAAGCTACATAAAAATAATAATATAAAGGCACAAAAATAACAATAAGGGGGCTATAGTAACAATAGCAGGCTTCTATGGGGCACAATAATAACCATATGGGGACTACATGAGCACAACAATAACAATAAGGGGGCTACACTAACAATAAAAATAAGGGGCTACACTAGTATTATAGGGACCTAAGACCACCACGACAAGGCATCTTATGTTGGCGAGGAGCCATAATGGACATTGTAACCTGGCAAGAGAAACAACCTAAAATAAACCCTCAACCAAAATAATAATCAAAATTCCAAACTACCACCACCTTTAATTCATATCTCAAAATAAATTGGTCATCCCCAAGCCTTCAAATAAAGGGCTTGAATTCAAGAAGATTGGTTAATTCAAGGCACCGTAGAGACATGCAACACCACAAAAAGGACTGCCACCACCCAAAGAAAAACCAAATATGACTCCAAAATAAGAACCTATAAATCCATACCCACGCCTAATTGGAAGACCACAAAAATTAAAGATAGCCCCACCAAAAACATCTAAATATTCAAATCACCAAATATTATGGTAGCAATCAGAGTAAATATTGAGCATGACCCAAATCTAGGAACTACATTTTGGAGCCCAACGAAAGAGCCAATTTACTACCAAAAAACCCACCAGACTAAAACCAGACATAAAAGTGGTCTGGATACCAACAACCTGAAAGAAAAATAGGGAAATGATTAGAAATACCTTGTGTTAGGCTCTCATGATTTGTTAGATTGGTGAGACCGAATGCACAGGGTAACATCCGACCAGTCTTTGGAGTCCTAGGACCTAGCCTTCCTGGACTCAAAGAGGGCTCTCTCTATTTGTGCAAAGGATGTGAACTTGTTTTCTTATAGGGTTTTGATTTTAGGCTAGTTGTTAAGTGTAAGGTTTTTTTGTTGGTTTTGGTTCGGTAAGATGATCAAGTAGAATGAATATAATGAGGAAATATTCAAGTCATTGGGCTATGGAGTCTATAAAATTCATGGAAAGTTCAACAATGGATCAGGGAGCATCACATGCCAAATCTAGCGTTGGTCAATGGATTTTCAAGGTTTATGGTAAATGAGTTGGACATCAATTTTGTGAACAAAGGTAGGGTAAAGGGTAATCAATAATACTTTACCATGTACCTTTTTATCAAGAAGGGACTTAAATACTTAAGCATAAAGAAGAAATCAATAGACAGGGCAAACCAGTAACTTTTTGATTCAACTTAAGTAAATAAGAATTCAAGACAAACATTCCAATGAAATATAGAAGGCTAGAAACTCATTTAACTTCTAGTGATTTCACCTTAAAGGTTAGAAAACATTTAAGATACACATATAACTTTAATCAAAGAAGAGGTAACACCTAAACATCATTTATCATAGTTATGAAGATCTTCAAAACAGTTTTTCAAGCATGGACAAAGGGTATGATAGAAACATAGGATCTTTGGCAGACCTAATTAATGGACTTTGGAGAGAGACCTCAAGAAAAATGTTTAGTGACATCAAACAAGCATGGCTAGCCATAAATCATCTTTAATACCTATTGTATTAAACCATTCATGAAATAAAAAGGCTTATGGGGTCTAGAGAGTAGTTAAGAATTCTCTAGAAAGACCTAGCAGAAGAAAACATAGAGGCAATGAAGAACAAACAGAACTAAGGTGCCTTTGAAGAACATTTCTTAGTCTAAATCCTTTGTTCTATTGCAACATAGAAATATGGAAACGTCACGAAGCATGAGAAAAAAATAACTAAAATAGAAGCACTTCACCATTAACCAAGCTCAGGGATCCTGCAAGTAAGCATCCTCCATCAACCAGCAAAAGAAGCCATTCACAAGCTCCACAACACCAAATTTCTCTTCAACCTCCAAAAGACTATGTATTGCTCCAAAGAGTAATCAAATGCCAACATTTATAATGAAGCCCTCATGCTCTATTTCTCTAGCAAAGGAGGGAAAAAACCCTAGATATGGTTGGAAAATGTCAAAATCACTCATAAATGTCATAAATGCCCAAGAGACCATGCAAGGCCCAAGGCACAAAATATCCCATGGAATAAATGCCAAAATAACTTCTAGCATGTAATTCTAGAGTGATTTTCCTCAAAAAACATTAAACTATCACTTTGAAATAAATGAGTGTGTTTTGTTGACTTTTGGCCAAAAACACACAGTGCTGTCTATAAGCGCAATGCCCTCACAGGTAGAAAATAGGTCCACTTGCAGCCAAGTTTTGGTGGCCTTCCTGATGTCGCAATTTTCCCTGTGATGGCCCATTGGAAATATGGCTGAGTCTAATTTCCAAATCTACCACTATGTTTCTGATTGAGCTCCTGTAACTTATCCAAAAGGCAATTTTCCCAACACTGCTCTGAGCGCAGCGCCAAGCCTAAAAATGAGGAAGAATGGTAGAAAATGAGGTGTTGTTTGACCTTTTGAGGGGTCAAAAATGCTCCAAATGCTCTAAAATTTGGTGACAATAGTGTAATAGGAATGTGAAATCCAAAAATTTAAAGTTCTCCCTCTAAGGATGCCAAAGGAAAAAGCGTAGCACCAGGGGTGTTGCTCTTATAGGCCTCCAAATTCACAAAAAACAAAATTTTTCAAAATTTCTTCAAAATTGGTGGATGTCTCCCTCATGGGGTTTAAGAGACCTGTAGAGAATAGTGTGCCAAAATTCGAAGGTTAACTTGGCCTTTTGCCTCTTTTATTACCTGGATCTTGGTTTGGGCCTTCTTCATTTTGGCCCTTGCAACTTGGTTTCTTCGGGCATAATGCTTAGTCATCCTTCTTTGGAGGTTAGGATTCTTGTTAGCCTTCTCCAATTTAGCCTCCAAGTGTATGTTGGATTTTTCCAACCAAGGCTCCTGATCATGTGCTATCTCCATGGCCAAAAGCTCATCTAGGGGGAGTTTTTCTGCTAGGGTTGCTTCTTGTTCTCTTTTCTTTTTCAATGCATTCTTCAACCCCATGGTTCTATGTCTCCTCCTAGATTGTCCTTCCTCATCCTCACTCTCTTCATAAGTGCCCATGAACTCTTATAGTTTTACCTGTGCCCTTTGGGCTTCTTTCCAGGCCTTGATGGCTCTAGCTTCATAGATTGCAATTTTTGCTCCTAGCTACCTGTTCTCCAAGTCAAGGGAATCATTTACACTTTTGGCCCTATTCAGATTAGCTTGGAGGTCTTCAATGAGTGAATTTTTGTTTTGGATGAGCAAGTTTGAGATTCTTGCTTCATTCTCCTCATCACTATCTACTAGAACGACTTCAAACTCCATTTCCACCTCATGATATTCTTCTTCCTCTTTTACCTTTTGTTTGCCTTTATCTAGTGGCTGAGCTGAGGTGGATGGCATGGTCCCTTGCCTTTTGGAGGTAGCAAACACAAGCCTTGGCCCTCTTTTATAGGTTAATGAAAGAGTTGTGACTGTGTTCTTGTTGGTGTCTTCCGCATGGCTATGATCCTTGCTGCTGTTATCAAACTCTTCATTTTTCCCTTCATTGCAGCTACTTTCCTTTTCACTATTGTGATCATCATTTGGACTATCATCCCCTTCACCTTTTCAACTTTCATCATGACTTTCATGACTGTTGTCATGATTTTCATGATTATTTTCCTCCTCATTGTATTGTCCATCACTGAGGCTTGCTTCTTGGGTGTCACTGCTACCTTTAGTTTTTGCATTTGTAATGTTCCCAAAATTAGCATGAAGTAATTGGAACATTGATTTTACTTATATCATATAGGAGGTGAATAAATGGGTAAGGAGGCCCATGAGTAGGAATAAAATCCCTCATAGTGTGAAAGGGATCATCAGAGTAGCTAGATTTTTCACCTTCTAGTGTGAAAAGGGGGCAAATGCATGAGGACAAGGTCAATTTTGACCAAGTCAACGCGCTGCCATAAAGGGAGTGGAGCACTTGAGAAGACAGCGCAATATGAATGGAGGGAAGATCATTTGGTGGTGGAAACCCTAATGGGTGGGGGCGAAGGAAAGAAGGCTTTCATTTGTATAAAGGGAGGACAAGGCAACCATAGAAGGACATGTTATTGAGTATTGATTTTGGTCTGCATGACTATTTGCTTTCTCCAGTTGTTTAACTGAGATTGTTGTGCTGCTTAGCACAAGGATTTCCTGTTTAGGAATCCTTCTCCCTTCTTCAGAGGCCTCTTGAGGGACTTTTACTTCATTTCTCCACATTCATGCTCAAGGCCAAGCCACCTCCTTCAGCTACAGTGTTTTTCCTGTAGCAGGAAATGTTGTGTTGCAGGGTGTTGCAGTGGAGGGTTCCACAACACCACTTCTAGAGCTTATCTTTCAGAGGAGGGAGCTTATATTCCTATGGGAGGTTAGTGAGGAAGATTCAAGAGCTGATTTCACATCTTTGGCATCAGGCCAACCATTTCCCATCACCTATAGTGCATTCCCTCTCCTTGACTGCGTTATTTCTGAGAGCATTTTCAATGGGGGTTTGCATTACTAGTTTGGAGGGTGAGATCTTCAGTGTTAGGATCAGAATTTCAATTGGAAGATCCATTGGATGGTGTATCATATGCAGCATCTTCATCTATCTTCATCCATTTTCCAATCTTTGAGTTAGAAATTTGCTACCACTGCGACTCAGAACGTGCAGCGATTTTCATATTATTAATCCTTCGAGGATTGTCTGAAATCCTTTGGGAGACTATATCTTTTATCCCCATATTGTATGAGTTTTATATTGATATATTCATGTATTTACATCAGTTTTTAGTAGTTATTCTTATAGGCTATTGTGATGTGTATGCTTTCTTCATGTAGCAGTATTTTTCATTTATCATGTATATGTTATATTGAGGTTTGCATTGCCCCACTTGAGTGATTGTTTCCCTCAAGGATTTGTATACATTGTTGCTACTATAATCTAATATGATGGTTATGTGGATCTTCTAGCATTCTATGTGTTAATGTATCACTGCTACTCCATTGGTGTGTTTACATATTACTGTTGCTCCACATTTGGAATATCTTAAGATATTCCCGGTAGTGTAGAAATTCCCTATTTTTGGAATATTATAGTGGTATCAAAGCATGATCTTTGGCTTAGCCTGTGAGTTTCAGACATAAGAAGATAGAATAGATCAAGATGATGAAGAGGATGAGTTTACTCTCATCAGTTTTCAGATCCAGAAAGGACCTCTCCAAGGAGGTTAAGAAGATGAAAGAAGAAGAAGAGGAAGGACCATGCACTTCCTACTCTCTAAGAGAAGAAGGCATGAAGCATGAAGAACACTTGGAATCTAGAATTCTAAGTGAATATCTTGTTGAATACCGAGCTAAAACTAGAGCCTTCATGGAGACTCTAGCTTTACCACAATTTATTCAGCTGGAAGAAGAAAGAAGACCCCACAGCTATGGGACGATGAGAGGAAATATATTTCTATTGTCCATTTTTTATGGATCACTCACATGTGCACCTGAGGCTTGGGTGATGAAGCTAGAGGATTTCTTCCTGCTACATCCTGTAGTATATAGAAAGGCTGTAGAAATTGCAGCGTTGCACCTTGAAGGTGAAGCAAATATTTGGTGGTTCAGCCATATGAGCCATGCAAAGGTTTCTACTCTTGTTGAGTTTTCTCAAAGGATGATTAGGAGATTTGGAAAAGGGAGGGAGGAGCCCTCACCTCCAGTTGAAGAGGCATGTACCAGCATTGTTGTAACCATGGAGGAGAAACCTTCATCTTCAGCAGTTTGGGAAGCCAACACATATGAAGAGGAGACTCTTGCAGCCCTGCAAGGAGCGTCCATCTCTTTTCATTTCAGCAAACATTCTGGATGGGTCCACATCACTGCATACTGTTGACTTAGAGCAGTAGAATTTCGTTGCGGTGTATACGAGTAGTGATGAAGAAAAGAGGAATCATTCCTCATGGGAGTATTCAAAGGGTAGCTTCATTCAGGAAGACATGAAGGAAGCAGTAAGAAGGAGTAGACATATGGAGATAAGAAACTCTTTCTCCTCTCTAGATGACACTCTCTCAATGAGCATGCCATAGCTCAAAGAGAGACTTCTACTTGCAGCAGATTCAAGGCCTCTTTGGTTTTGGAAGGCCATGCATGAGGAGGAGATCTCTTGGAGAGATTTCATTGGAGGTGCACTTCAACACATCATGGAGTGAAAATTTCTTCAACAGTTTGAGGAGGTTCTTCCCTTCTCACACTTGGATCTTCATGGATTCAAGGAGGAGTAGATAGATGATGGAGGACATCTTGGGATGGATAACATCTCTCATGCTTGTGTTGGACATTCCTTGAGCTTTACATATCATGATGGGAGGTTTTTTCCTACCACCTATTTGGGTCCTTATGGGATCAAATTGATCCTTGAGAAGAATTCGTTTCAACATCCCATGAAATGCAAGGATAGAAATCTGATTTGGGAGGATGGTAGCCCTCATGGGATTAGTACCAAGATGGAACATGGAAGGAGACATCCACAAATGGTTGAGTGGATGTGGATGGAGAGCAAGAAGCTGGTGAGCTACTTTCAAATTTATGATACCGGGCAGTAGGAGGCTTGGCTGCGCTGGTTACTCTTGAAGGAGTTTGGCCATCACTTGGAAAATGCTCTTTCCAAGGGTAAGGGGATGGAAAATATGTGGCAGGATTCTTGCATCATTGAGCAACAAAGAGTATGGATGCATAGTTTTGATGTGACATTCATATCATTCTTTATGTCCCCATCACATGACTTGTATGATGAGAGCATGAGGAGGCAACAAACAATTTTGTTGTTTGGGTTGTACTTGAGAGATCAAGGGAATATTTTCTCTCACATATTGTATGATGTTGCAGGAGTAGGAGATGGCACTATCATGGTGCAAAGGGACTAATCCTTGGCCTCTGATGATCAGGAATTACTTCCATCTTGGGAGGAATTCCATATTTGCAGCAACATTATTGGAGGAGTGTTTACAATCATCATGTCAAAGAATTGAGCTATGGGTTGGCAGGAGCCTATTTGCATAGGCCAACAACACTGTTCCTTTGGAGCATGAACTTATTTATGTATTCATGCATCACTTTACTTTCAGCACATGGTGAGAATGTTGTTTTTGCATCTATTGATTATGTAACACAATATTTGCATCTTCTTACCATTGTCATACAGTGCATTGCTCCACAAGAGGGCAAGTTTATTGTTGAGCCCCATGAGCAAGATTTCGCCAACTATTATGATGGATACAACCATCCTTGGTTTAACCATGGTAAAGTGTTTGATTCTTTCTTGTATGCTCAGTTAGCACACTCAGTCATTTACTATTCACTAGTATATGTGATGATTCACACAACTAGCCATTTGCCAAACCACCACTTGCCATACTATTTTCTGAAGTTGCAGTGGGAGAAACTATGTTGTGTCCACTTGAGACATTGTTTGTATCATGCAGCATCATGTAAAACATTCAAAAAAATTATCATATGGATACTTTATGATGACCATGTCCTATTCATCATGGATGAGATGTTTTGGGCTAGCTTGTTCTTCAATGTTGGAGAGGACATCCTTGAAGGATTGTTCTTCATTTTTCCACTTCAGGGAAATAATTTTGCAGCCCAGGATCAACACATACTCTACACTTATCATGAGTGGAGATAAGGATAGCTTGGGGTAGACTACCTTGTCTGCCATGATCAGAATTTCAACCCACCTAATTTGCATGAGCCAAAGGTGGAGGAAGACTTTCAGGAGTTTCCATGTTGGAGGGTAACTAATTTTTGTTTGGATGATTGCTTGGAGATGCGAGATTCATATGGGGATGGAAAATCCCAATTCATTTCAGCCTCATGCTTCAAGAAGGCCCCCTTTAGTTGTATCCTTGCAGTTCCTTGAGGACAAGCAACATTTGGGATGGGAGGACTGTAATGTTCCCAAATTTAGCATGGAGCTAATTGGAACATTAATTTTTCCTATATCAGCTAGGAGATGAATAAATGGGTAAGGATCCCCATGAGTAGGAATAAAATCCATCATAGTGATAAATGAATCATCAGAATAGATATATTTTTCACCCTCAAGTGTGAAAAGGGGAAAATTCATGAGGACAAGGTCAAGTTTGACCAAGTCAATAGCGCTGCCATAGAGGGAGTGGTTCACTTGAGAAGACAATGTAGTGTGAATGGAGGGAATATGATTTGGTGGAGGAAACCCTAATGTGTGGGGGAAAAGGAAAGAAGGCTTTCATTTGTATAAAGGGAGGACAAGGCAACCATAGAAGGATATGTTGAAGATTATAGAATTTGGTCTGCATGACTATTTGTTGTCTTCAGTTGTTTAACTAAGATTGTTGTGCTTCTTAGCACAAGGGATTTCCTATTTAGGAATACTTATCCCTTCTTGAGAGGCCTCTTGAGGGATTGTACTTCATTTCTCCACATTCAGGCTCAAGGCCAAGCCACCTCCTTCAGCTACAACATTATTCCTGTAGCAGGAAACGTTGTGTTGCAGGGTTTGCAGTGGAGGGTTTCACAACAGCATTTCCTTGGCTCATATTTCAGAGGAGAGAGCTTCTATTCCTCTGGGAGGTTATTGAGGAAGATTTAGGTGCTGATTGCACATCTTTGGAATCAGGCCAAGCACTTTCCATCTCCTACAACGCAGTCCATCTCCTTGACTGTGTTATTTTTGAGTGTATTTGCAGTGGGGGATTGCACCACTATTTTGGAGGGTGAGATCTTTAGTGGTTGGATCAGCCTTTCACCTGATAGATCATGTTAGCTACCTATGAAATTTATTTATACCAAAAGGTGGCTAAATCATTTTTTGGAGCCTTCAAGGAA